>CANSNZ010000527.1:0-5000 GCA_947646795.1 Beta lomatogona | reverse complement strand
GGAGCGCTTGGATAGATCTCGTCTTGCCCATCTCGCCACATATTAGGTTTGGCCACCTCGACTTCCATTGATTACAACATTTGTAAAGCGTTAGCAGCCCGACACCGAACACGTTTCACATGCCTTTTGGAGAGATGACGATCATGTTGCATGACGTTTGGTATATTATACGTGGTCCCGTTGATGGTCGGACTGTGAGTGTTGCTTTGTCGAGTTCCGATTTGTATGTTCGGTTTGAGGAGCTCCTCCAAGGTACTCGTGAGGAGTTATTACGGGAGGACTCACGGCTTTGGAAGAACGGTGGCGTTACCGTTCAGATTATTGGATAGATTCAAGGTTGTTGGTCGTCCGGACTGATGTGTAGGTTCGCGCTTGGCTGCTCCTTACACTTGGTTGTATGCTCTTCACCGATAAGAGTGGTTCCCGGCTCATGCCCCGAACATTATTGAGCCGGGATGACCTTGATCTCGGAACATACTTACTCATGGGGCTCATGGCTTTGGCATATCTATATTGTCGCCTAGGGGTGGCGAGTAGAGCGGATAGGAAATAGATTGTCTGGGTGTCTCACGCTTTACAGTGTTGGATATACGAGTACTTACCATGTTTCCGACCTCGCAGAGATGCTCCAGCGTTCGCCGATCATGAGCCTCGGACAAGAAAGTGGGATTATCACCTCGTCGGCAAGGAGTTCATCCGATCGGAGTCGATTCGGACCACTAGGATCGTGTTTATGATTTGACATAATTACCATCACAAACTAGATTTGATGTGCCCTTGTTTTAACCCAATCTTGTAGTTCCTTTTTCTCAACTCAAAGTGTTTCATTATAAAACATGTGATTATAATCTATATAATCACCCCCAAAATCCGGCAAATAAACCTATAATGTTCAACATTTTACCATTTAGACAACATATAATCAATAATATTAATCACTATTATTTACTTACTTATCGTAACCAATAATCACTATTATTTATTTACCAATCACAACTATTATTAACTACATATTCAATTTCTCAACTTAATAACAAGCATTCATCAATAATTTTTTGCAACGACTATTATAAAATTACTACCGATTATCAAAATAAGTACAATAATATGCATACATATTTGAAACAAAAATCTAAAAATATTAACTAAATATTCATTAACAAAATTAACGAAAACTCGATGTACTATTATTCGCTAATTAGGAAATCAATACTATTATTATAGTAGGAGCACTAGACCAACTACAAGAGGGGGGTGAATTGTAGTTGAGGATAAATTTCGATTTGTAATGCGGAATTAAAACAAACTTGAAAGTAGAAAGAGATAAACAAACGAGATGTTTACAAGGAAAACTTCCTAGGCCCAATAGGAAGAAAACCTTGACCACGAGGGATTTTGACTCAAACTCTCTTTACTATAATAGGCCAAAAGACTCTATCTTTTACAACCTATTAATGGACCTTCTCTGTTCATCTAGGAACTTGTTCCCGATCACACGCTTCCCCGAACCGAGGACACTCACTCTTGACTTCACTCGAAGTCTTCTCTTTTCTCTCTTTTCTTTCTCTCTCTTGAATACAAGGATATTCTCTAAATTTTCTCTCACCCACACACTATGAATATTACAATAAGTATGTAGAATACAAGAGAATATTACACGAAAACTTTCTAAGTGGATAATTAATTTTCGCTCAAGAAAGTCATAAGTTTTCTCTAAGTAATTTCTTCCTTATACAGCTGTTGTAATTCTTCTTCTTTTGCACATGTTGTGCTCCACGTTCTCCATAATGAGAGCTTGTAGTGGTGTGGAGATCATTTCCCTATTTTCGCTACACTTCCTCCACTCTTTTTGCAACGGAAATAAACTACCTCCACTAGCCGTTAATGGGAGCATCTTTAGCGAGTTGGTTGGAGTTTGTTGGAGAGCTTTAAGGAATTAGCTCCTTATTGCATGCTGTGCCAGATCCAACTGATTTCCACGCACAAACAAAACAACAAAAATATCTAATAACTTTGAGAATCTTTTATTCAAAGATTCTAAGTTATTAGAATATTAAACATACCATATAATAAAAATTCAAAGTGCATGAAATAAATATATTGACTTAGATTAAATAATTAATCTTTCTCCACAAGATATAAATGCAAAATTAAACATTACATTATTTTTGGTATTTTATATTTTTCGAAATAAAAACTATATAATAAAATTAACCTAAGTATTTGGCATCATCAAAACATGGAATACAACAAATACTAATTATCATGGAAAAATAATACTCGGGATAAAATACACGGTAACGGATGAAAAATCCGTTACTTCCATGGAGGCAACGAACAAGAAATCCGTTACTTCCATGAAGGTAACGGAAAAGTTGACCGTTACCCAATGGAGGTAACGGATTTCTTGTCCGTTGCCTCCATGGAAGTAACGGATAAGAAAACTGTTGCCTCCATGGAAGTAACGGAATTTTCATCCGTTACCTCCCACCGAGGTAACGGATTTTTCATCCGTTACCGTGCACCGATGGCGGAAAAAAAATTAAAACCCGACCACATTCCGTTTCGACGGCGCTTGACGGTTCTTCATCGGACATTGTGGTAAATAGGTGATTTTCGGTGGTGGTAGTTCCGTGGTGCTTCGGTGGTTTGTCGGTGGCGGAGGTGGTGCTCGGTGTTGGTAGTTCCCCGGCGGTTTTGGTCAACGTGGTTAGTTGGTTCGTCGGAGGTGCTGCGCCTGTGGTGGTTGTTCTTTAGTGGTGGTGGTCCGAGTGGTGGTGTTCGGGTGGTGGTGGTAAAGTGTTAGTGCTCAATGGTAGAGAGAAGGATGAAGTTTGATGAAATTGAGAGAGTAGAGTGGGGTGAAGTGGGGGCATGGGGGTATTTAAAAAAAAATGCGGATGATTTTAAGTAAATACGGATAGTAAATAACGATTGGGATATATATACATATACACACATATATACACACACACACACACACATATATACACACACACACACACACACACACATATATATATACACACACACACATATACATATATATGTATATGTATATGTATATATATGTATGTATATGTATATATATGTATATATGTATATATATATATATATATATATATATATATATATATATATATACATACATATATATATTTGAAAGTTATATAGAAAAAATCGAGTAAATGACATATGGGATAATTAGATTTGTAAATAAATAATCAAGTGGTGAGTAGAAAAAGTGCTACTTCATATCAAGTCGAGTTGGCACATACTTTTTGGCCATACATGTTAGATTACCATTTACTTCCATCGTTCTATAATTCTTGCACACTTGTAATATTGCGGTCTTCAATACACTAGTTTGACTATTAATATCTTCAATTGTGTATAGTTATTAAAAATTATAAAAATTTGATACTCAAAAACTACACATCAAGATGTATCTAGTAAGATCTCATATAACTATTTTGCTTCATATATATGGGTGAGAATTCGTTAAGAAATTTTGACCTAAAAAATTCAAGTCTTGCATGAATTATAGAACGAATGATATGTATAATAATGAATACACGTAGGATTAGATAAGAATCAACACATGTATAATGTATTACTTGAATACAACAATAATTATAAAGTGAAATTTTGAAGTTGACCTGACGTGCGGTATTTTCATACTCTCAAGTTTTATAAATATACCCATATTGGCTCTTATGAGTGGAGAATTGAAATTAAGCTCTCAAAATAGTGTGGTTATAAATTATTGTCAGAATAAAACTCAATCCCTTGTGTTGATAGGCAGTATGACACACCACATGGGCCGTTAAATTCAAAAGCAAAGCGAATCTAAATAATGAATTGCAAAAGGCCCAAATCTAGTACTAGTTGTTTATAACCAAAGATGTCATATATTGCCCTTTTTAAAAAAAAGGTGACATATATTTAATGGTAAGGAAGGCCTCTTAAGCTCTAAGGCATGACTCAAAATCACTGAACATGCATCCAGCACGTTAGTATTTTAGTGAATAATGTTTGGTATAGATCATATGTGGAGAAACAGGACATGTAATTGGGCCTATTCTCTTCGGCATAAAAACTACTAAACCGAACGAACTGAATCAAACTTAACTGAACCGAATTAAATTATAACTAATTAATAGTAATGATTATTATTTAGGAATTGAATTGAACTGAACTGAATTGAACTGACCTGAACTGAATTGAACTGAACTGAACTGAAAATAAGCTGGGGAGAACAGTCCCTAGATATATATAATACTAGCATTTTTTACACATATAGTAACTTTTTTTCTTAATTGGTTATTCATCAATGTTACAAAAAAATTAATCCGAACAAACATTTATAATTATTTATAATCTTTTTTAATATGTTTTTCTTAAATCAATGCTTCGTTGGTTTTTTTTGTTATTTGTTCATCATCATTCAAATATAGTATTAAGAGAAGGAAATATAAAGGGAAGAAAGGCATGTACTCAAATAAAGTAGAAGAATTTGTGTGTGTATCATGTCCAATTGTTGAATATTGATAAAGTGGAAGAGTTTGATTTATATTATGGAGATCTTAAATGATGATAAATATTTAGGTTTTATAATATTATCGTATAATTATTAATATGAAATTTAAGTTTTTATTTCTTCTTCTAATTGTGTAAATCAAGTTATGTTATCAATTTAATTTTTGATTAGAGTTTTTCACACATTTGTAAGAAGAGGAATTCATTCTTCTTAATTTAATATTTAATTGAATTTGAAATTCAATAATATTGTTAAATTTTTTAATATATATGGCAAGTAGGAAGAATAAAAGATCATTTAATATAATGGCAATTTAAATTAATTGAGGGTATATCGAGAGTTTTTATAAGGGGGCACCATCTTACTCCCTTCACTTATATAATAGAGATATATTAGGAAAAAAATAATATATATATATATATATATATATATATATATATATATATATATATATATATAT
>CANSNZ010000526.1:0-168352 GCA_947646795.1 Beta lomatogona | reverse complement strand
GTCAATTTTCTTACTCCAAAAATCGAATCATAGATGTTTTTTTGTTAGTTCCACCTTGGCTCATAGTCTCAATTTCTGAGTGATTTTTCACAAGAAAACTCTTATAATGGGGATTTCGTTCAAAATTGCTAAAAAGGGACGAGAGTAAGTTCGTACCTGTGATCCCAGAAATCAATATCACTGTTGAAGACGCTGAAAAACTTGTTTTGTACCTCTAGACTTCCTCCAAAATTGAATCCAATGTATCCTAATTATATAGTTTACAATTGCTAATTTTCCTTTTTTTTTTGTTTATGAATTTCAATAATAGCAATTTTGCTTCTTATTAGGGTGTTACTTTCTCCTTTGTAAATTCTGCCCTTGGGTTTTTCTGGGTATATGTTGTTATACTGTATTTCTTCATGTATGTCATTCTCTGAAGAAATTATGAGGTATATTTTTTTTTGATGGGAAAATTATGAGGTAATTTGCCTTCTCTTATAGTGGGTTATATGCCTTGTTTTTTTGGGGGTTCTATTCGGGGGTTCTTTTTGTGAATTTCTTCGTTCTTTTAACTTTTGAGGCTGATATCCTGAGAATTTGTAGGAGATGAAAGTGAAGGTTTGAAGTTTATGCATTTTGAGTTTGTGGGTGATTTGAAAATGTTAGCTTTATATTTTCTGGGTTGATTTTGAGGGTTTGCACCAATTAATTTAGTTTAATATATTTGGATCTGTTGATATTAGCTAACAAATCGCCTTTTAGTTTTTCGTTTTTTGTTGAGGGTGAGTTTGACTATAGAACTTGTGGTACGAAGTGGTTTCTAACTTTTTCTGTTTTTTTATCAATGGATATTAAACATTAATGTTCTTTAGATGAACTAAAATGGTGAATTGTTGCATTGAATTTAAATGATATTTTTTTTATTAACGCAGCAGTTCTACCCACTTTTAACATTTATTAGTGTAGCTAGGAGGATCTTAATGTGTTAGAAGTATGTTTATCTCTTTAATTGGTCATCTACTCTATTAAAAGTTTTGTAAGTAACTCGTCTCAGCATATTATATATGTTTGCCTTTTCTCTACTTTTATGTCTATTGGATTGGATCATATGATAGAGTGTAACTTGAAACCCCCTGAATGAAACAGGGAAAGATGAAGATGCAGTTGGTCTTTCGGGTTCGCCCCTTGTCTTCGGGAAGGCATCATATTTCTGCTGGTAGGAGGCAATTTGTATTTTTGCATAATAGTAGTGATGATACTCTATGTTCAAGTTTTGACCTTCCTGTCTTTTATCGTTTCAGAAGATGAAGTCTCCTTCATTCTGAATCTGTACCCTGATGGATATTCAAATTGGAAAGCCCTCAGAGGTGTGTTAATTTTATCATTTCATTGCATAATACATTTAACAATGAATTGGGTACTGCTCCATCCGAAGCAAATACTTAATATGATTGTGGGCTTTCAGAATGATAGTGCACATGCTGGCTTTCAAGAAGCTTCAATGATATTGCATCCCTATGATCGGACCTCAGAAGGTCTCTTCACTGTATGTTGGCTGACCTGGCTCTCTATTTTTATCTAAGTGTTTATGAATATTTCGCAGTTAACAAGCTGATTTTTGTTATGTATATTTTATAATATTTTATAATATCTTATTGTTATTTATTATATTTGTTTTTTCCCTAGTATAATGTGTTTCATTTCATTCTACATTATTTGCAATATATGCTTTTTGTACCAAATAGGTCATAGGTCAATTTTTTATGCTATGCTAATCTAAGTCCACATGAAATAATAGGTTTAACAATAAAAGTTCACATAAAAAATAATTATATTTTGTTTTTGACTGGAATGGTTTATGGAGGATTAAACTATGAGATTGATAGATGTTGAAATACTTTCTAGTTTTCAGTTGGCCTTTCCATCCAAAACAAGTTGCTTTTAAAGGACTTTTTGACTAAGATTCTATGTCTCATCTTAATTATTACCATCATTCGGTAGCTATTATCATTATGTGAATTGACATTTTTATTTGATTATCTATCTTACATGGAGGCTATCGAGTCTGGCCGATTGCCTGGCTGTATTTTGGATGATATCCCGTGCAAGTACATTGAAGGTGCTCTTACATGTGAGGTGAGTGATGTGAAACTCATAGATGCAACTTTTTCCATAATGCTATGTTAAGTCTAACTTGTTCCACCAGCATGGATTTCAAGATGTGCATGAACATAATGTTACATTAAGAAAGAAATGGAAACAAAATATATATGTCCGGGTGTTGTAGCCTGGTAGCTTTATAATAGGGTCCTTGATGTTGCTTCATTCACAATCTTTGGCTGATGCTTATGATTTAAATTGGTAAACCCTAGTACCCTACTGCTTTTAATTGTTTCTTTCCAAGAAGTGCCTTACCTTATGTCCTCTTTTTCGTTCTGGAAAACATAAAGAGTGCCAGTGACTGAAAAAAGAAATCTGTTTGGGCCCAGAAACCATCCTTTTCTGTGCATGACAGAAGTCCTAGGTTGCACATAGACGGGTGCAGGTACGGGGACGGAAAACTGCGAAATTTCAAAATTGAAGGAATGGGTATAAGTACCCATACAGGATATGTATCGTATCGAGTACGGTTACGGATACGAGTACGTAACCTAGGAGAAGTACCCGTACTACATAGGTGCCGTCCTTGATTAAGCTTCTGTTGCTACTTGCTTGTTCCGCTTTGGATTTCTTGGGTGCTCTTATGTTCTCTCTTTATCCTTTCCTTTCCTGGAGTGCTGTGCTGGTGGGGATTTTCAACGAAATGTTTTATTTCTTTGGCTTTTGTTATGTAGGTTCTTGCTGGCTGCTATGTCATATGTGGGTGATGATCAATGGTGTCTACTTTTTTGTTAAAATTTCTATGGTCTTCAAATAGAATACAATGATAGCTTCACTTATTGCTTGTATATAGCTCATTGAATGCATAATTGTACTTCTTATGCAGTCATTGTCATGAACTTGAAAAAGCAAATACTTACATGGGATCGAAAATAGTCCATGTGGTAATGACTCATTATCGAAATCTTACAAGATACATCTACTCATTTCACGAAATTAATTGTAATCTTCACTCGTACTTCCTCCGTTCTATAGTAGTTGCAATGTTTCCCTTAGTTGGAAGTTTCAAATTAATTGCAATGTTCCGTTATTTGATAATATATCCTTTCTATCTCTCTCTTAGCACATGGATCCCACTTTTTATCTATCTCTATCTCTCTCTTTCTTCACATGGCTATTATAATAAATGTGCCAAGGGGTGATATTGTAATAATAGTGGAATGGAGGAAGTATTGAGGTCATCATCAGGATGTTTCAACCATTTGGTCATGGATTCTCAGTGAGTATCCTCATACATGGTAAAATAATCAAATCCCATTTTAAACAAAATCTTTAGGATAAAGGAATACAATCTAGGAAACAATGTAAAGACTTGAATTTGGATATGGAATTTTGAATTGAAAGAGGTCTTGAAGGAAAATAAGAATGCTCACCTTTTCTTAGATTCATTGATCTTTTTAAATTGAATGGTGTCTTTCATTTACTTTTCCGAATAAGAATGGTTTTTTAAAATTCGTGCAAAATATGTAGGATAAATCAATGCAATTGAGGTTTGGATTCACAAATTCAGAGAGATATTGTAGGAAATTTAGAATGCTCATCTTTACTTAGGTTCATATATCCAATCAAATTCCATTTACTTCTTCCCATGAAAAATGTAAAAATCTTTGATCCTTAAATATGTGTTATGGTCAAAGAGTTTATTAGAAGAGAATAAGAGATACTAAAAAACTGAATTGACTTTGATTCTACTTTTTGTGATTTCCACCTTTTACAATTATGTTGTATACGGGAGAGGAATAGTTCAACTATAACGCTTAATGGTTAACTCGATCTTTTTTGTATATGAACTATGCATATTTTCCAAGGGTTTAAAAGTATTAGTTTGTTATTTTATGTTTTAGTTTCACCTTGAGGTATGAGGGTTTAAAGATAGTTGAGCAATTACTCTAGCCTGACTGAAGGTCTTAAGAGCTCGCATTTCTCCTCACGCACACGTCGGATCATTACATTTCGACTTGGGTATGGACTTCATTAATTCATTTTAGGCCAAAATTATGGAACTACATCATAAAATACCTGATTTGGACACTTAACATGACTGTGCCCGACATGAGTACCGAGTCCGAGTAACATAGCTCAAGGGGGGAAATAATGTGATGATTTATTTGGATTATATCTCTGAAAAGGAATTATTCTGAGAGTGATGATCTGGTTGTGCAACCTTGGAGGAATAGCTGTATACGATCTTACAGTGAAGTAATGAACAATGTGATAGATTACTGATATCTGCTCACAACTATTTGAAAGGTTCGCGATTACAGAAAATGCAAGCCTGATTCCAAATTCAATATTCGGTCAAGTAATGGATCAGCAATCATTAACAAGGTGCGTCTAAAGATGTCCTTGGAGAACGTTGTGAAGGATATTCCTTTGATGGCTGATGATTCCTGGACTTATGGGGATCTGATGGTAAGAATCTATTACAAGAACCTACTAACAAATTTTGTTTGTGTCCCTTGTGTCGAGTTTCACTTCCTGTCTTTGGTTACAGGAAGTAGAGTCACGAATACTGAAAGCGCTACAACCGAAGTTGTTTCTGGATCCAATGCCTAAGTTGGACAGGCTTTGCAAGGATTCAGTTTCTTTGAAGGTAAGTAGTTTTTGTTTGAACGTTTAGCTTTTTGTAAGTACTCCCTTTGTCTTAAATTACTTTACCCATTTGATATTCCAAAACCAAAGTTCATCATTTTTGACCATATTTTCAATAATATACTCCTTCCGTTTCTTTTTAATTTACTCACTTCGGTTTGGGGGAGAACTAAGGAGGAAGCCCAAAAGTGAGAGGAAGAAACTGAAAAGATAGAGAGAGAAAAACTAAAAAGGTGGAGAGTGATTATATTAAAAAGAGGAGAAAGTAGATGGGACGTGTTACCGAAAATAAAAACAGCAACAATGTGTAGATTAAAAAGATATGGACCAAATAGGAAAGTGTGTAGATTAAAAAGAAAATGAGGTAGTATAAGAAAAAAAAAATTATTATGTGGGATCCTGCTAGATTAATTGCAATGTGTATTTTCAAATTATCAACTATTAGGAATTTCTTCATATTATCAAAGATATTAATAGTCATAGATGTGTCTCAAAGATCATAATAAAGCATGTGAAAAGTATGTGAGATGGAGAATGTACCTGCAACTGTGAAATCTGATGGGATATTTTTGCATTATTTTCATTTCAGCTTAATTTGGGTTTAATAGGATCGCGGAAGAGGAGACTAAGACAAATTCCAGAAGTTACTGTTACTGCAAATAATCGGCCACATGGAAAGAAAATTTGCATAGATCGGGCACCAGAAAGCTCAAGCTACAGGATTGGAGAGCTGGGTCCAACATCAGGTGATGTGATGTCACAGCATGTCCAAGATAACGTAGCTGCCCAAGGTATTGGTCCTAATTACATGTTAACACCAAGAGGCACTGTGCAAGATGCTACTTTTCTAGTGTTGAATTCTACTTCTGAGATTTCAAATTTGCAAGCAGGACTGGGAAACCAGAGAAATATGCACGATCCTATGCAAGGTCCTGTTTTGAATGCACCGGGAGCTTCACCTGCTGGTCCGGACGTGCCAATTTCATATTCTGATAATATGAACTCTACTGTTCTCGGAAAAATGGAAGGTCAAGAAACGCAATTGTCGCCATATTTGAATCTTAGTAAGAGGACAAGGCAATCTGGTGGTCCTGATGGTGTTCAGCACCAACCGATTAGCTCTTATGTAGATGCCCTTCAAGGTTCAGAGGTGCAATGGAGGAATCAACTTATGCAACCGCAATCGAATGCAAGAGGAATCCAGTATGCTAATCCTGTATTGCAGAGGTATCCCCAGCTTGTTGGTGAGGGGATCACCAATCATCAAGATGTTGTGAAAGTGGAGAAGGCAGACCCCATCATGGTCAAAACTGATATGCAGATGATGGAAGCTGAGGGTAGTCACATGGACCCAAGATTCCAGCAAAGGTTTCAGAATCCGCTCATGAGACCAGGTATTCAACAGGGGAGCTGGAATAATATCAGCCAGCAAGTTGAGAAAGATTTTAAAAAGGAAGAACAATATCCAAAGAGAAAGCCAATCCACAGTCCGCGTCTTTCTGCTGGTGCTGCAGCTCAGTCACCATTAACAGCAAAACCTACGGAGGTGTCCTGTGGTTCAATGGGGACACCGTATGGGGCAGTTCCTTCAGCTGCTGGTCTTGGACAATTGCAAAGAGAAAAAACAGCTGTGACATCAATCCGTAGCACATCAATAACATCAAGTGCCAATGATTCTATGCAACCCCAACATCAAGTTGCAAAGAGAAGATCAAATTCCCTCCCTAAGACCCCAGTGTTAATAAGTGGAATTGGCTCTCCTGCCAGTGTCAATAACATGGGTGGTCCAATGAATGCATCTAGCCCATCTGTTAGCACCCCACAACTAGGTGACCAAAACATGCTTGAGAGATTTGCAAAGATTGAAATGGTAGCTATGAGGTATGTTGTTTATTTAGGTTATTACTTTTTTTTTTTTTACAGAAGTTGATTTATGTTTACTGAATAACAGTACTACTACTACTAAAATTAACAATATTATAATGAGAATACTACCACTAATAATAATGAAGTGATTTCCCCTACACAGCAAAAATGCAAACATAAATTAGAGCTCAATACATGATATACTGCTAACATTTTCACTGGATAAACTTTGGTTCTGGTTATCTCTATGTATTATATCCAAGATTTGACACGAAATTTGTGAGACATCTCAATGAACCAGGTACCTACAACAAATATAGGTCAAATGTAGCTTGTTATGCTTATGCATAACTAGGGTACCTAAGATACAGATTTTGTTCTGTATATCTAAAGAAAATAATGCCTTTGAGGAACACAATGTATAGTTACAATTAACCTAAATTTTCAATTCATTTACTCACAATTAATAAGACTTGTCCCATGCAAATATATGAGATTGAAAGAAAATGTCCTAGGTACTTTTTTTGGTTATCTTGTTGTCTTTGATAGAACTTATAGGTTGGTATGTAAAACACGTAATTTTAGTAACATGTATGCGTATGTGCACATAGCTTTTAACTCGAAATAATAATAGAAAAGACTAGAACATGGTTGTAAAAGAAATAGACTAGTATGTTAAATTTCTAGATTGTATTCAGTTTTGTTGAACCTAGCTTATTCTTGTTTTTTTTATGCATTTTGCTGATAGTTTTTCTGTAATTTTTGCCAAAATGTATCTTGACAAATGGAGGAGAACAAACCTTTAGTTGACTTGCCACCTTCATAACTTTTAGAATTTTCATGTCAGGTCCACTCGTGGCTTTAAAGATATTCTTTGTAAGCTGTTGTGAGGGATAGTGGCTAGGCATCTAATTGAATCCTCACAGGTGACAGGCCCTTTTAGGAAATTAATGTGGTCACTGCTCGTCAAGACACTATAGAAGTCCATTATTTTGTGATTTATAGTTTTGTAAGCTTACTTTAGGTCATCTGCTGTACCCTTGGTATGGATCAATATACAGAGGATGTTTCTTAATGTCTGAGAGGATTCATAAGGCCATCTCTCCGCATATGAGCTGTATACTAAATAGTTATTTCACAGTTGGTATGGTATCCTTGTTAAAATTTAGTTTATGTGATGAAGTTTGAAAAAGATAGAACTTGAAATTCATATGCTTTTCTAAAGCAAGCTTTTTATGTGTTCGATACAAAGCAAAAAACACCCCTCCCCCCACGTCAACTCTCTTAAAACAATGATAATATAGATTTTCTTTAAAAGCGAGTGCTTCACTGTAATTATCTTTTCATTTAAAACTCCTTGTTCCTATCAATATTAATTTCTAGAGCAGTTCCTTGTGGGGAGCTTTTTGACTTCTTTGACATGTACAGAGACAATTGATGTTCTGCCTTTTCCCATTTTATTCTTGGCTTACATAGAGCTAGTTTTTGTTGCAGACATCAGTTGAATCGTAAAAAGAATAAGGTCGATGAATACCCTAGGAGATCACGGGCATTTTCTTCACAGGAACTCCAGTACTGCCTTACTAATGCTGGAAATTATGAGTACGCTAAGGATGAAATATTTACAAGCATGTCAAAGTCGATGGTTGGTGGGAGCATGAATGTTTGCAAGATAAGGATGGTGACGGTTCAACCACAAGGTTTGGTTGCATTATATAGAATCATGTAGACCTGCTCTTTTCTTCTTTTATGTGACCTTAGGATTCTCATGCTTGCAGCGAATACGCTTCCAGTTGCAGTAAGAACGAGACTGATCTTGTCAGAGAAGCCAAATGATGGTACTGTGGCGATGCATTACGGAGACCTGGAAGTGGCTGATTTTCTCAATGCAGAAGATTACTTGCCTGCACTACCTAATACTGTGAGTTTCTACTTTGGTTGCGTTTTATTGTCAGAAATCTGAGACGTCCTCTCCCCCTCCCCATTCTACACTAATACTTCCTCCGTCTTTTATTATTGCAACATTTCCCTTATTTGGAAGTTTCATATTAATTGGAACATTACTAAATTTGATTATGTTTTCTCTCTATCTCTCTCCTTATCACATGGGTCCCTTCTTTCATCTCTCTCTTCTCCTTAAAAAATGTACAACCCCTACATGTTGCAATTATTAAAGAACGGAGGAAGTATAAATCTAAGAGACTGTCTTTGTTTCTCTTTTTTCAAGCTATAGGAAAAGAGAGGAGGAAAAAAAATCCCAGTAGAACCTCTGTAAGACTCAAAAGGGTTATACCATTCTTAACGCCTTTGTCAGTAACCTCCCTTGCTGTTATTTCTCCCTCCTCTGCCACCATTATATTATAATTAAACCTCCACGTATAACTCGTGAATTAAGTGGGTCAAATAATTAGTTTGTTCAGAAAATTGTACCTACCAACTGCAGACGAGATTATTGATATGCTCAAATATTTTCTGTGGGAGTACAGATTTCTGTTTAAATTTATAGCTCAGTTTGTTACCAATCTGCAGAACGTTCCATTTGAGAAAGGCTAAACATCTAACTGTGAGATATCTAAATGTGATGTTGAGAAAATGGTGGGTTCCACCTCCAGTGTATTCGCAAAATGCCCTGTAGACTCATTTTCCAACATTTAGATATCGAACAATTTTAGTTAAATAGTCATTTCTTTTTATTGTGAAAGGTGTCTTGAGCTCTTCTGCCTTGTGATACTTTTCTGCAAGCTCCTTTAATCATCCTGAATTACTAACTATGAAATTCAATTTTTGTGACAGCATTTGGCAGATTTGCTTGCAATGCAGTTTTGTGCTTTGGTATGTGGCTCATGAAAAATTGAAATTGTCAAGAATTATGTGCTGCTTTCTTTGTTTTCTTCTCACCTGTGATGAATTGGTTATGCAGATGAATCATGATGGCTATTTCATTGATGATCAAGTCCAACCTAGGCCACCCCGTAATACTGTTCCTTCAAGCAGTCAACCTAATGCATCTGCAAACAATCCTAATAATTCTGCGTCTGACATGCAGCAGTATCCGGAATCAAATTCGGGACAGCAAACAGTAATGGAAACAAAGCCAAACATTTCTAATTCTTCTCTGAATTCGATCCAGAATCTGCCAAGCTCTGGGATGCTCCCTCCTGGAAATTCACAAGCCGTACAGATGTCTGAGGCGCATGTGCCAGGGGTCACAATGGCACCTAGGCAACATCAGATGGATCAGCAACAGGCACTTCAGCAGCAACAACAGCCACAACAATTGCCACTTCAGAATCAATCATTATTGATGCCCCAACAGCAACCTCAGTTCCAGCGTTCTCCCCTCATGTTGCCAACCAATTCAATGGCACAATTGAATGCATGTGGGCAAGGTTCAAGCATGCCATTGGGTAATCACATGGGTAATAAGCCTTCTCCTCTACAACTTTTGCAGCCACAGCAGCAGCCACAGTCCCAGATGCAGCGTAGGATGATGATGAATCTTGGGCCTGCTATGGGTATGGGGAACATTGGCAATAACATGGCAGGCCTTGGGGGTTTGGGTAATGTTATGGGGATTGGTGGAGCAAGAGGAATCAGCGGAGCTGGAATTTCGGCACCAATGGGTGCCATTTCAGGAATTGGTGCCAACATGGGTCAGAACTCCATGAACATGAGTCAGGCAAATGCGATAAGCCAGCACATTCGTGCTGGCACTTTGACCCCTGCGCAAGCTCAGGCAGCCTTCGTTGCTCAACGATTAAAGCTGATGCAAAACAGAGGCGTAATGGGAACTCAATCTGGTGTGGCTGGTATTCCAGGTGGGGCCCGGCAGCTGCAGCCAGGCTCTTCTGGGCTCTCAATGTTGGGTGCCCAATCCCTGAACAGAGGAAACATCAATCCAATGCAGCGAAATGCGATGGGCCAGATGGGCATGGGTAAATTAATGCCAGGAATGAATGTTCCGATGAATCAGCAGCAACATT
Source organism: Beta lomatogona (assembly GCA_947646795.1). Lineage (NCBI taxonomy): Eukaryota > Viridiplantae > Streptophyta > Magnoliopsida > Caryophyllales > Amaranthaceae > Beta > Beta lomatogona. The sequence goes on along the minus strand of CANSNZ010000526.1, from coordinate 157,769 downwards.
TGCAGCTCCAACAGCATCAGTTTCAGCAGCAACAGCAACACTTGCAGCAACAGCAACAATTGCTGCAACAGCAGCCGCAACTGCAACAGCAGATGCCACAACAAGAAGCGACCTCCCCCTCTGCAGGCTGTTGTTTCACCCCAGCAGGTGGGTTCGCCTTCAACTTTAGGAATTCCACAGCAAATGAATCAACAGGCTGCTCAGCAGCAGGCCAGCCCACAGCAGATGGGGCAACGGACTCCAATGAGTCCACCATTGAGTTCTGGGCCCCTGCATCCAATGAGTGCTGGTAACCCAGAGGCGTGTCCTGCCAGCCCAGCATTAAGCTCTCAAACCCTAGGCTCTGTTGGGAGCATAACAAATTCTCCCATGGACTTGCAAGGAGTGAACAAGAGCAATTCTGTCACTAATACATAATCGAAACTTAAAGCATTTCAATTATACACGGTGCTTCAATTGCCGTGCATTAACAAACTGCTGAGGGATCTGGAGTAGTTCATTTAGTTTGATTTAACCTAGAGGTTCGAGGAGGTTTCAGCAATAACCTTGCTGTGGATGTCCTGGCAGGGATCCGTATAAAGCATTTTTCAGTACTGATTTTTGGTTAATTGTAAATTATTTTCAGGGAGAAGTGAACATCATGTTCCAGTTGTCAATTTGTAATTTTGTATGACCGAGTTGTTGATATTCAACATTTAAATGGAAAGTTACTCTATGTTGAATAGTCAATGTCAATTACTAATACTGGCATGTTAATTGAAGTTTGTTAAACAATAGTATACGGACTAATTTTATAGTAAGGCTCGTTCTTTTGGACCGAGAAACCGAATTCTTGAGAGAATCGAAACTGAATTAAACTGAAAATAAGTCCAAAAGAACAGGATCTAAAATGATGCCATAGCTCAGAAGGGTTGCTAAACAGTACACACACACAAATGCAGTTTCAGTATTACAAATTTGCAAATACTGGTGTCCTATTATTTACCTTCAGAGGTTTCTCACATACATACTGAATTGTACACCTGTGTCTAATGAATAGATATATATATAATTGAGTTTGACATTTGTATATAAGCTAAGTTGCAATTGAAGTTCATGAGCTAGTATCAAAGTGCAATCCAAATGATTCAGCTTAGAGCAGGGACTGAAGTCCTTCATGCTCAGTTTTGACATGGTTCCTAGTGATATCTTTTATTCTTGAGCAGCCAGCAAGGGCCAAAGTGAGCTCTAATTCATCCTTCAACATTCCAATCATTTGTTTTACTCCATCTTCTCCCTCGGCCGCCAGTCCATATATTACAGGTCTTCCAAGCTGAAATTATCATTAAGAAAGTGAGTAAACACCCTGTAATCATGGCTAGTGAAAGGACTTCAATATTTTTGTCCCTTTTATGCAATCTCCCCCCCCCTCTTCTCAAATAATAAAAATCAGAAAAAATAGAGGGGCTTAGCTTGTGAAGCTAGAGTATGCTTGATATGCTTTTACACACTCCCGCCCCCAGGAAGTGGTTTTTTAGATACAGACATATTCTGGAAACAAATCTAGTTTCTGATACACATTTAAGTTTTATAATTGTGGAAGCAGGTCTAGTAGACAAGGTTGGTGATAGTACAAATTAAGGCCTTGTCCTCTTCCACTCAGGGTGTGTTCTCTTTACCTTATTTTTCTTAAACTTATTGGACCTTTTATGAACTTATTGAAGTTTATACTGTAAGGTGTTAGAAAATAACTGAACTTATTAAACCTGAAACTTATAATTTTAAGGTGAAGAAAACGCACCCTTACAATAAAAAATTAGTAAATATCAGTTTCAACAGTAAAACAGTATAAAACCAGTAACTGCATATAAGGAAAACAATTGATGGTCACTAAAAATCAATTTGGATCAGTAAAATAAAATTATTGTGTAAAGTATTCCCAGTTAGTACAAATCAGGTGAAGAGAATTGGCCTAGAGGCTGAAACTTCAACTTACCGGCAAACAAAATGATGATAGTAATAACTAATAAGCAATACATTATTGTTGTGTGAGCTACTGCTAAGAATATGCATCAGAATAAACACTTTGATTCAAAATTAGATAATCTTACAAGAACAGCTTGTGCACCAAGCGCCAAAGCCTTGAAGATGTCAGTTCCGCGCCTCACCCCTCCGTCAAGGAAAACAGGAAGCTTACCTCCAACAGCATGAACCACCTACAAGGCTACAATGTTAGATTACTTAGATATACAAATCCATTGAGCCTTTTCTTTATTGCCAGCATTTGACGTCTCAAGTATCTAAACTAGGGCATAAAAGTTCATATATGATTGTAAAAGCTCCTATGTGCTAAAAGCTAGTTCATTAACTTACCAAATGAAAGTGCTTACAAAGAAAAGTCCAGAAAAACAGTACAGATCAAGATACAGAGATCAAGGAAAAAGTAACCTCTTCAAGAACAGATATTGTGGCTGGAGCATAATCAAGCTGCCGTGCTCCATGATTCGAAACTATGATTCCATCTACTCCAACTTCCACAGCTCTTGTTGCTGCCAAGTACCGTATAGGACACATAAAAAAATATTTCATGACAAGGTTCATGAACCCTTTGGAACTGTCAGAAAAATTAAACGAGGCTTGCTAAGATTAGCAGATAGTAGAAAACTGAATTCTTTGATTTTCTCAAGTGACTCGCTTCTACTTTTGACCAATGTTATAGTGAAAATCGAGAGAGCATCTAATTTCATAAATTGGATATTGATGTTACCATCTTCATGTGTGAGTATACCCTTGATCAATATTGGCAGCTTTGTAATAGATTTCAACCAACCTATATCCTACCAAAACAAAGAAAAAATATTAGTGACCAGCGACTCAGCGAGATCACCAGCTGAGAGGCATGAAACAACAACCGCAATAAGCTCAACCTTTACAGTCATGATTTAGGTTAAGATGGACTCTACGATATGAAGACTGTACCAAGCAGTTCTAAACATTTTCTTTTTACTTTAATTACTTTAATGATGCTATTTACAATTTCATCCATTTTTAGTTGCATGCAACATTTGACTTTTTTACGTCAAAGTTTGTAAACTTTGACCATATTTTTACTAATATATTATGCATGATCTGGTTAGATTCACTTCGACTACAATTTCAAAACATCGACCTTTTATGATTTTTATTGATACATAACTAAAGATTATAATGGTTAAAGACATATTTTGGAGACGGCAAACAGTCAAATATTGCATGCATTCAGACAAGAGGAAGTATATCTCAGAAGTTAAAACTGTAAGACAAATTTATGAGGACCTTCTTTCATATAACAGATATATGGAGTAACACTTTACAGGTTATTCATAGCTAAAAAACACTATGCTGCATTGCTGCTGCCTCATACCTTCCAGCAGAAAGAAGGGTCAAAGTTGGTATTTGCAAAAGCTTCAGGACCTGAACCCTTATCCTGCAGCATATAAAAATACATTCCATCAGGGAGTTCTAAAGCCTATTATTATGTGTTCTCTATAAATAAGTTCATGCTCTTTACATGTTTTATTGAACTTTGAGTACAAATATTCATAAAATTATGGTTACAAAATTCAAAAAAATAAAGGAACTCGACTACACACGTTGACAACTTCGGTTGACATAAAACCCTCCAAATTCTTCAACTGAGGGGCAATCATTCTGCAATACATAAAAATATGACTTATGAGATGATTGTGCTGTTTTTTTTTCAGGTGGAGAAAAAGAAAATTTCATCATCTCACTTGTTCTTTATATCTTTCTCCCTTCGACCGAGTTTAGGAGTGTCAACAGTTACAACTATAGCCTTGTATCCACTTTTTCAGCTCTCTGTACAAGCCAAGCTGATACTTCTCTATTTCTAAATACCTTTTCATGAAACAATCCATACTCATAAGATGAAATCTTGATGAAAAAGCATTAGATATAATTGGAATATTACTCACATATAATTGAAAAAACCGCACAGCAGTACAAGAGGCAGCAACCTCTTCCAAGGAGGAGTTAGAACTAAAGGATAGGACCTAAAGTGAGTAAGTTTAAGGGATTATATATTTGATCTTTGAAGTTAACACAAAATAATTTAATAAATGGTAGATCTATACATAAATAAAAGTACCATAATTGTTTTACATGCAGCTGCTGCTTTAGCTGTTGCTATTTCTCCTACAATTGGCAAAAGGAGCAACTGCTTAAAAACTATTGATATATCAACTAAAAAAAAACAAGATACTACCTCTAGGGTGTGCAAGCTTATGATAGCTTGTTGGAGCAATCATTATTGGCGCGGAAATCTGATGGCCCAAGATACTTGTTGAAAGATCAATTTGGCTCACATCTATGAGAATTCTTGGAGAGATGCTGCAAATATTACATTAATAAAATCAAACAATTCATACTTGAAATCTTAACATTAATAGCTATGTTACTCAAACCTGGGTGTCCATATCAGATATAATACGTGTCCAAGTGTCTGACTTGGTGATTTTATGAACTTTATTTAAGATTATGGCCCAAAATGAAGGGTAGAAGTGTCCATACCTATGTCGGGAGTGTCAAGGTAAAATAAGGGGTATTCAAGGTAAAAGGAATAGAGTAACATTATTATATAGTACCTGATTCTGGAAAATGCTCTGATATTTTCCCTTAATGTGTGCTCATCTTCAGCTCCTCCAACATAGAAATCATAGTACATCTTGGGAAGGGCTCGACGAGCCAATTCTTGAAACTTCGTTTACATTAACTGGCTCAGCTGCCATCTACCCCTTCAAGCAAAATTAGTTTCAATCATTGCCGATTAGACATGCTCATTGTCACAAAAATAGGGTAGGATATAAAAAAACGGCGTCCCAAGATATTGTTCTAAAGAAGTCTAGAATTAAAGAAGACTAAAGAAGGCACATGTAATGAACTGATAATTGGGGGAGGATATTTAGGTAGTTGCATTACAATTGAGTTACAAGTAACTTGAGGACGAACCCAAAGGTGTTAGTTAAGGGGAAATTGCTATAAATAGAGTAGGTTAAGAAACAGAGGCATGTTGAATATTAAGGAGTGTTTTAGTGAACTTTTTAGAGCTCTTAGCCTCTCGAAAGCTTGTATTTATCTTTCATTTCAGTTTTCCAGAAATTATCAATCCAAATCTGATTTTCCTATTAAATCTTGTCCTTGATCAGTCCAACTTATGTCGATTCATAACAGCACATTAACAGCGAATAAGGTCAATTTATTAGACCATTATCTTTGGAAAAACTTATTTCTTATTGTTAAATACAGAATTCCATTCCAAACTTATATTACTAGTTTACTACATAACTTATTTAAAAGTCTGCAAACTTGTTCTTGCTTCTCTAATTTCATTAGAAAGGAGAAAAATAGAATCATTGCTCTTTGTAACCTTGATGACATTGATTAATTAGAATCAAGTGGGAGCTCAATGGTGGTGGAGCTCCCATCTTCCAACTATTAAATTCGAGTTCGATTCTCATCTCCGCGAAGTTGAAGCATTGTGATGGTTTCTTTAGAGTGAAACTCTCAATTACCCGTCTAAATAATTGACGTTTTCTCTGTGGGTTGGGATCCCTTTTTCCCCACACCTTACAATTTACATAGGTGTGCCATATATGTCTAGTTAATTTCTGAAGTATATTTTTTTTAAAAAGAAAACATTATTATTAAAGGGGTGTTTGACAATTAGCTTTTAGCCGTTGGCTTTTGTTGGTTTGACTGGCGTTTGTATTGGCTTTTCATGTTGGCTTTTGTGACAATTGTTAGAATTATATACAAGTGTCTGGTAAGAATTGTTAGAGTTGACTATTTAGTACAAAGGTACTCCCCATTTTTTTTTTATATATTTTCACTTTCCTGTGTGCGTTTGTCTATGCACTCTTTGGACTTTAGATATCTTTCATTATATATTGATAAAAATTATAACGATTAAATATTAATAAAGTACACATTGAAATGAATCAAACAAGACCCCTACATGGCTATATTTTTTCTTAGATAAAAAACAGGAGTAATGCAAAATCTAAAATCCAACATAAAAAAACTACTAAAACCAGCTTTTGCCAAACACTTTTTTCCAGTTACTTCACCACATAACAAAGGCAAAAACCAATAAGAAAACCACCCAAAAGCCATTTGCCAAACATCCCCTAAATTTGAGTAATTAGCAGCGCATGAACTCATGAAGCACTATAAACATCTCTCATCTTTGCAATTAATCGGCCACACATATGAATATATAGAGCCAAATTACCAGCAGCGAAAATTCATGCTCATACATAAACACTTTCTTACAGATTGCTTCTAGTAACAAAATTCAAGCTTCATCACAGGCTTTATGTATTAAGAATTTCAACTAAATTTACTCTACTGGGTATTTAAATTTGAGCACATACCTGATACCTCAAAAAATTTGGCTAATGTTGATGCAAATTTGGAGAAGTGAGGAAAGAGAAAATGCTGGGAAATTGAGATTAAGTTGGTTAAAAATGGTACTATGATAATAGGAAAAGAGGTGGGGCCGTCATGTGTGCTAAATAAGCCCCGAGTTTATCAATAAGGAAAGATATTTCGAAAAAATATGTCTTATATGCAATAGAGATATACATACTTGTTTCTTGTTTACATAGTCTCCAAGACATACCTTACCTAAAAGCTAAAAATGGAAAAAATATGTATTTTTTTTTTTTTTTTGATAAGAAGAGAAAACTAGGAGGTGTCTACACAAGAGACACCCCTAAAAGACCCGAAGGGTGGTTACAATAAGCATCAAGTATGAAATAACGAAGACAAAAGGAGCACTTAGGAACTCGAGTAGATGATCCGCCGCGGCACCACACCATCACCCCAGGCCCAAATCGAGTTGAACCCTTCTCGGGGGGCAAGACAAACACCACCGAAAATGAATAAGCTCCCAAATCTTCACTAGGGAAGCACAATTACTTGAGGCCACACCAAGCAAAACCAACCATAAAACTAAACATTTAGAAAAAACAAAAACTAAAAAGACAGTAACATAAATAAAAAAACAGAATCAAGACCACGATAAAAAATCGAGGCCGAGATAGCAGCGGCATGGTGTGGAGATCCCACCGGCGGGAAATCAGGTGAGAGGGCAGAGAGCCAAAGCACCAAGAAGAGCTCGAAATCCGCAACCCATCAGCAAACCCTAACCCTATATCGACGAAACAAACCACTACCACCACCGCGGCCCTAGCGAAACCTGGACTTCGGAGACATCGACACTCACACCGCGAGCAACCAATCCCAAGTTGACTAAAACCGATCCACCGCGAATAAAATGGAACGAAAACATCAGCGATGAGAAACGAAACATCGCAACTAACATATTAGGGGCTAGAGAGAGAAAGTCCGACTGAGGACAGAGAAATTTGACTACAATGAAACTAACTAAGCCATAGCAATAGGTAGAACTTGGGAGAAGATGAAGAAAGGGAAGGCTAGGGTTTCAATTTCTAAAGAAATTGATTTGGGGCTTTTTTTAGGGTTTGCTATTAGGAGGAATTTCTAGAGAGAAGGCAGAGCCTCTCTCTCTAGAAATCCCCCCTTTCGTATGGAAAAAATATGTATGATCATTTATTGCATTGATTGATGCATAAATATTCCATAAATTCACAACTTAGTTCCATTTAAGGTAGTATATTATGTCTTATATGCAACCCTAATATTATGAAAGTACTCATTAAGGCAAACCTAACAAGATCACCATGAGTATATTTTTTTAATATATTAATGAGAATATTTGGTCGAAATTTTTTAAAGTTTGACCTCAAGAAAGATAAACAAGCACTATATTATGAAATATACGAAGTACTAATTATACACTTTTGACTAAGGAGTGAGTTTAGTGCCAAAACCCCGTTGATAATGATAAGCCATTATATCCTAAGAACTGAGAAGTATAACTGTATAAGTCACTATAATACACTACTAAGATCTCAATCTCAACGCACATTATTTTTTCAGTAAGGCTATTTAGTTGATGACAGATATAAAATTAATTGTTGGTTAGATTCAGATTCACACATATTAGATTGCAAAAATATTGGTCAGAAGCAAATTAACTCATTTGAAGGGTTCGACACTGATTTAGTCTAGTTTAGGTCCATCACAACCTGGCTGATAAAATGTGAAGATTTAGCAAAGTTTAGCTCGAGGTTTGGTTAACCTCCATTAGAGAAGAGTAGAAAGTTTAGAGAGAAATAGAGAGTTTAGAGAGAGAAGTTTAGATTGTATTAATATTGAATGAATAATCTGATACAATGAAGTAATCTAATTAATATTACAAAGTATAGCTCTGAAACAAGATGTTAATAAGCAAGCATAAAATGGGTCTAATAACTAATTGTGCTGACGTGTACAGTTAGTTAGAATCAGTTATGAACTGATTGTAGTAGCAGCATATGAGCATAGCTCAGCATCCCCCCTCAAGCTGGAATCTGTAAGCATTCCCAACTTGGATAGAAGTGTATTAAATTGTGTTGGGGGCAAGGCTTTAGTGAAAACATCAGCAAGTTGATGTTTAGTAGGAAGATATGAAAGTTGAAGGAGTCCTTCCATGACTTTCTCTCGAGTAAAATGACAATCTATATCTATATGCTTTATCCTTTCATAAAAGACAGGATTTTTAGCAATATAGATTGAAGATTAATTGTCACATTGAAGGGTAACAGACTGTAAATTATTGATGCCTAACTCTGTCAACAGCCTTACAACCCAGGTTATCTCTGAGGCTGCACTAGCCATGGCTCTATATTCAGCCTCTGAAGAACTCTTGGAAACAGTAGCTTGTTTCTTGGACTTCCAAGAGACGAGTGAGTTGCCAAGAAGGAGCAAATAACCGAAAATAGACCTTTCCGGAGTCCGTACAAGTACCCCAATATGAGTCCGAGAAAGCTTGAAGTTTTAATTCAAGCACTAGGATGGAGTAAAATACCCTGTCCTGTAGTTCCAACCACATACTTCAAAGTATGATGTAGAGCATGTAAGTGAGAATGCATAAATTGGCTCAAGGCTTGGACTGTGAATGAGAGGTCAGGTCTAGTGTTAGTGAGGAAGTTTAACTTCCCTACTAGACATCTGTAGATGGCAGGGATCATCTAGAGGATCACCTTCATTTGCTTGAGAGCTTGAGATGTAAAGGCGGGGATTAGCAAGTAGGGTGAGAGAGATCAAAATGAGCAGGGAGTAGAAGCAAGAAGTTCTTTGGTGAACTTCTTCTGTGTCATAATTATCCCAGCTGCAGTTCTGGTGACCTCAATTCCCAAGAAATAATGTAGCAAACCCAAATCCTTAGTACTGAAAGAAGTATGAAGATGATTCTTGAGTGATGTGATGCTAGATAGACCAGTTCCTGTCAAGAGGATATCATCAACATAAACCTGCAAGAGTTAAATGTTGATCGATTCTTTTGATGAAGAGGGAGTTGTCATTTTTTGACTCGGATGAACCCCTGGTCTTGAAGTGCAATGAGTAATTTGGCAAACCACCGTATGCTGCCCTGTTTAAGGCCATATAATGACTTCCTCGACTTGCAAACATAGCCGGGGAGAGCAAGACAACCCCTCGGGAACCTTCATAAACACCTCTTCATGTAAGTCTCCATGAAGGAAAACGTTATTTACATCAATTGATATATAGGCTGCTTTGCCAATATACACTCTCTCCAATAAGAAACAGAGGCGGGTTTGATTGAAAGAACAAGGCTCTTGCAGTTTCCAACAAGGGTTTGTGTTTTCTCTCCACAACTCCATTTTGTTGTGGAGTGTCAACACAACTACTTTGATGGTGAATACCTTTTGTAGCAAAGAATTTTTTAAGGTCCCCTTCACACAACTCCTTTGCATTGTCTCGTTCTAATGCACTGAATTGTAGACTTGAACCGATTGTGCACAAAAGATATAAAATTCTGAAGAATTACAAACAACCTCAGACTTGTATTTCATCATATGAATCCATGTACATCTAGTGAAATCATCCACAATAGTCATACAAAGACTACATATATGGTAAGTAACAGTTCTGTATGGCCCCCAAATATCAACATGGATCATTTGAAATGGACCAGTAGATGAAATAGAGCTAGAAAAAAATGGGAGTCTATGTTGCCTAGCAGCTGGACATACTTGGCATATACACTCTATAGCAGCTTGAACTGGCAAAGAAGGGACAAGTTGCCTTAGTTGTTGGAATGGCATGTGCCGAGATGGAGAAGCTTTATTTCTTCAAGAGCAGATTTAGAAATTATAGACAACCCATGTGCAGTAGTAGAAGCTATGGTGTCGTTATTAAGTAGTTGATCAGCATCAGTAGGATAACATGAAGTAGCAGCAGTAGCAAAGTATAGACCATATTTGAGCTTATTAAGAGGCATTCTCATTAAATGGTCCTGAAGAAAACATTCATTAGTTGTAAATATAACCTCACATGAAAGATCTTTGCACAATTTAGGAATGGAAATAAGATTGAACTTAAATCCAGGAACATATAGAACTTCCCGCAACAGAACACCCTTAATAGTTGCATTGCCAACATGAGTGACTTGTACTTTACTCCCATTAGGAATAGTATGCTATGTTCTCCAGGTGAAACAACCTTATAATTGTCAAATAAAGTCATATTATAGCTCATGTGATTTGTAGTTCCACTATCAAGAACCCAGTCAGCTTGAAAAGAAGAAATTAAGCAAGTTTTACCTGCTAGAAAGGCAGATCCATGAATGACTTCTTCAGGAGATTCTTCATTTGCATCTGATGTAGAAGCTGGATTGTAACTATGATGCATCATGTCAAGAATTTGATTGTATTGATCCAAGGTAAAGGAAGCAGTGACCATTTCTGAACCAAAACTAGCTTGGTTATCACAACTTTCATTGTCGGCAAAGAATAGTGGTCCCTTGAGAAATATGAGCATATTTCTTAGGGCCGAGGCTTGAAATATTGAGGATAGCCATTGAGCTCAAAGCACCTTTCAATTAGAGCCGATCAACTCCAGCCCAACCCGGTTTTGGGCGGGTTTGGGCAATTTTTTGGCTCGTTGTCGGCCCGGCCCGTTTTTTTTTTGGGCGGGTTTGGGCAAGCCAAAAAAGACTTTTTAGTCTAATTTTTGGGCCGGCCCGATTTTGGCCAGAAAAGCCCGATCGGCCTGGCCCGAAATAACGGGCTGTGGGCACAAATTTTTGCCTCGGATTTTGGCCCGGCCCGACCAATGGGCAATTTTTTTTTTGCCCTGGCCTGACCCATGATCACCTCTACTTTCAGCAGAGCGACCTGTGATTTTGCAATGATCACAGTAATATGGGAAAGCTCTCTTATTGTTGTTGTTAGAAAACACCTTTCCTTTGTTCTTGTTTTCATGAGTTTGATAGTAAGGTTGCCCGAATTGCCGATGAGCAGAATTTTGCTGATGAACTAAATTATAAGGCTTTGCTCTATTATGATCATAATATGGCCTCCTATCAGCAAGTAGAGCATGATTTTCACCAGAACTACCAGAATGTTGCAAATATTTAGCAATAAACATGTTTCTCTCCTCTTGGACAAGCAATCTATAAGCATGATTAATAGCTACTAATGGTTGCATCATTAAAATATATGCTCTAACCATGGCATAGTGCTCATTGAGTTTCATTAAAAATTGAATGAGCCTTTGATTCTCTTTGGTAGTTAATAGCTTCTTGTTCAGGTTATAGCTGCATCCATTGCAAGTGCAAGTAGGAATAGGATTCACAATATCCAACTCATCCCATAACATCTTCATTTTAGTGAAATATTTAGCAATATTTTCTCCTCCTTGTGAAACATCATACAACTGTTGTTCAAGAGAAAACAGTTGTGGTCCAGATGACTGACCATACCTTTCCTCAAGGTTACTCCAAATTTCTCTAGCAGTTGAGAAATACAATACACTACGAGCAATAGTTGGCTCTAAAGCACTCAACAACCAGCTAATTACCAAATCATTACATCTTTTCCATGCATGATAAGTAGGATCTAACACATCAGGCATCTCAAGTGTTTCATCAACAAAACTAAGCTTATTCTTAGCGAGATAATCCTATTAACATTGCTCGTTTCCAATCACCGTAACCATTGCCATCAAATTTAGTAGGAATTGAACACATTTTGAGGCTGTCATTAGGATGAACATAGAAAGGACTAGAGTAATCTTGTCCAGGATCAACGTTTGGATATCTATTAGGAACTTCATCATTTGAGGTTATTTCAGGCATGATTTTAGACTGTATTGAGAATTTTCTAGAAGTATTTTCAAGAAATAGAATTCAATCAAGGAAAGAAACAAGATACGATTGATAGAATGAATATTTAGAGCAAGAAGAAACATGATGAATTTGTTCGAAAAAATTAGAGCAAGAAAATAAGAAATTGATCAACAGAACTAAGAATGATCAACGAATTTTAGTTATGAAGCAGCTTTTAAGCAAGAATTGAGCTAAAACAACCTCAGATTCATAAGAATTTCTACAGTTTTTTGCAGATTTCAAGAATTTGATTGAAACGAAAGAATCGATTTAGATTTTGCAGGACTTACAGATGATTCTGAGATTCGATAGAATGAAATGATCTTCAAAGTATGATTAGGCAAATTCGCTGCTCTGATACCATGATAAAATGTGAAGATTTAGCAAAGTTTAGCTCGAGGTTTGGTTAACCTCCTTTAGAGAAGAGTAGAAAGTTTAGAGAGAAATAGAGAGTTTAGAGAGAGAAGTTTAGATTGTATTAATATTGAATGAATAATCTGATACAATGAAGTAATCTAATTAATATTACAAACTATAGCTCAGAAACAAGATGTTGCAATAAGCGAGCATAAAATGGGTCTAATAACTAATTGTGCTGACGTGTACAGTTAGTTAGAATCAGTTATGAACTGATTGTAGCAGCAGCATTTGAGCATAGCTCAACTGGCCGCGAAGAATTTCATTAAATACCGCATACCTAGCTAGGGCAGACCCACATTGTCATATGTAAAAGATACTACTGCTATAAATGTGTTTCAAGCTCAAGTTAGTCATGGTTGAAACTTCAAATTTTGACATTCATTATCTTAAGAGTAAGGTTGTTGAACTAAAAACAAAGATAAACTAAAAAAATCATTCATTATCTTAAGAGTAAGGTTGTTGAACTAAAAATAAAGATAGCTCAAACTAAAAAAATTTGGTCATGACTAGATTGGCCCATATTAGGATACAAAACATTAGTCGGAACACGATTGACCTAATTTAGGGCCTGACACTGATTTGGTCCAGTTTAGGTCTAACCCCACCTGGCGTTATTTTAAACTTTTCCTAGCTAGGCCCGGCCCACACTATCATACCTAGAGCATAATACTACTTTTATGAGTTTCAAATTTCAAGTCAATCATGGTTAAAGCTTCAAACCTTCCATCTTGCATTTGGTGGTCAAACTTCACAATGTTTAACTATTCTTTTCTTTTACTAATGTACTTCCTTCGTAACAAAATAGATGTTACACTTTTAAAAACACACTTTTCTAGGCAATTTTTTGAAGAGGAGAGAGATAGAGAGAAAGTAGGGGTGTCAGAAACGGACCTGACCACTGGGTCAACCTGATACTGACCTGACTTGAACCTGGTTCGACCTGTGAGGGTCAGTCCCCAGACCTGACCGAAACTTGACCTGGGATTACCAAGACCTGACCGGCACCCGGCTAGATTATATTCCGACCTGACCACACAGACCTGCATTCAAACCTGAACCCGACCGAACTAAACCAGATATTAACCCAAAACTCAATTAGCCCTAGTAAATACCTGGTTCAACTCGAATTCTAATTGATCTGAAAATAAAATCTACCTAATTTTACGCAATTTTTCAAGCCAACTTATTTTGACAACTAAACTCAACAAAATTACTAAAATTCAATTATTTTTCTATATCTACAAAATCATTTCAATATGGTAATTTATAAAATTACTTACATTTAATAATAATTGTAAATTATTTTTACTAAAACTGAATTGAACAAAAATTGAGTTGAACTTGACAGATTTTAATTAAAAATCGAACTTAACTCAACAAAAATTGTTTTATATCCAAACTAATTTATTATTATCTAGATCAAATTGTACTCGAATTCACAAGTCAATTATTTTTTACTTTGATTAATAAACTCAAAAAATAACAAAGTAATCATATAAATTTGTTCAGCTAATTACAACCTGATTGCCAGATCTTCTTTAAACAATACAAACAAATTAGACTTCAAAAACATAAATTACAACTAGATTAATGCAAAGTTTATACATTCATTATTATAAAAAAAAACTGTTCCAGACTTTAAAAAAGAAAAAAAAAAGTTAATTTAAAGTAAGTCAACAAGCAGATTTCTAAATCTTCATCAACCATCCTTCAGAAGTTATCCCTGTCAACAATAACAAAAAAAAAAAGTAAATCAAAAGATTCAAATCATATATTAGCACATATATTCAAAACAACAGAAGATAAAGTATAATAAAAAAAAATTAATAAACTCAAAATCAAAAGTGAGAGAGATAACTTCATTCAACTCAGAAAGAAAACTTGAATATGAGATATGAATTACAAATAATAAACTAACTGAAAATTGGCTGTGAGAGCTGCATTGGCTCTCTATCCCTTCTGATCCAGTAAGTTTTTCATCCAGTAAGTTTTTGGTTGCAATTTCATTTCCTTTGGAAGGGTGTAAATTGCAGTCAGTCATTTTGTAACCTTTACATCTTTTAAGATGGTTATGAAATGAAACGCAAACAAAAATTATCAAAAAAAAATAAACTAACTGAAAATTATCCTTCAATGATAACCTACTTCCATCCTAAAATTGAATGTATGTATAAATAAAACAGAAACAATAATAGGATTTAGCTTGTCAGACCCCAAATTTATCTACATAATTTAGCTTGTCAGACCCCAAATTTATCTACATATCAGCCATTTTTACCTTCTGTGGTCGATCCCTTATACGCGTGCGACATTCTTGGAATTGTAAAACTAAAAAACTGAAATGGGTTGGAAGCTGAGCGGAATATTCACGAGAAGATAACCAGAAAATTAATCGAGTTATATGGCTTAACGAGGATGATATGGTGGTAGAGAATAAAGATGAAAGAAAATTAAAAAGTATGGTAGATGAGATTGAGAAAGAAAAATTAAACCTTTAAAACTAATTGAAACAAATTAAAAGGAAAGGTGTGGTTAGATCAGGGGATAGAGAAGATGTACGAGAAAGATGGAAGAGGATTGATGATGATGAAGATGGAGGCTGTGACCTGTGAGATGTGAGGAAAGAGGGACGATTTAGGGTTAGTGAGGGATTCAATGGTTGAATTTTGATCTTTTTCAAATCAATGGTCTTAATTCATAATCCATGACATTATTTTTTGACCAATGAGAATTCGAGTGGCCAATCACATGGATTGCTAACTTAACCAATGGTCGGATTTTCATCTTTCTAAAATCAATGGCCTAAACTACTAATAAACTACTAGTATTGTATTTTGATATTATTTTGATTTGAGTATTCTAAATTTTAATTCTAATATTATTAGTGGTAACTTTAAAAATTAGTAGTATTATTAGAAATTAATGGAGTAGAAATTATAAAATTTCAAAATTAAATTAGTATTATTGATTTTTAAGAAATTATTATTCTGACTTTACAAATTAGAAATATGTAAACATGTTACATTTACATGCAGTGATTAGGATCCGTGTGTTTGTTTTTTAGCCAATGAGATTTGAGAATGATAATGTTTATGGATTATGGATTATGGCAAAAAAATTATTGAATAACCAATTAACAATATATTGTTATTATTATTATTATTATTATTATTATTATTATTATTATTATTATTATTATCATTATTAATGTTATGGTTATTATTATTGTTATTGTTATCATGTTATTTTATTATTATTTCGAATCATAATGCTTACCATAATCGAGTAACTTAAATTTTATATAAATCCAGTAATTGATAGTATACTCGTAGTTAATATATAATATTCATTATTATTATCGTTAGTTAGAATGGTTCCCATATAATTATATCGTACTAACATATATAGTCACATATACATACAAAGTTAAGAGAATACTATAAATACTATACAAGTATTAAACTATAGTATAACATAAAAAACAATTAACTTAAATAATCTTATAACTTAGGCCTCATATGAACCGTCGTTGTAAACATATGAATGTATGATTGTCATTTGTTATAATATTATTGCTATTGTTAGCCTTGTTACTATTACTGTTATTATTTGTATTTTTACCTATTATCATTGTCGCTTTATGTTTATCAGTATTATTATTCTCATTACTTGTTTAACCGAAATTTACTCGTGTCAATTATCTCATTTGTCGGTGAATTGATTAGGGAATAACAAATAGCGTAAGCACTAATCGGTTATAGACTTATAGTTATGCTAGTTATATTGCTCTAAGGTCATTACTTATGAAACTAAACTTCTTGGAAAATTACTTATACAAGTATTAGTTGCTCAATTAATGTGAACTACGTGAACAAGCAATAAGATTTAATCGATTAAGATCTTTTTAAAATGCAAAAAGATATAGTAATTTAACAAACCTCCCTATATGTTATAATAAACTATGTTATTCAATGTCTCCTATTAAGGAAAGCTCTACAACTCTATAGTGATTTACTTCTTAAGCTAGTATTCTTATAGTGTTATGTATGCAAATATCACTCAATTATGTAATTGTTTGTTTATAATATCTATTTAGTGAACTTATAGTGTAACAATATAACTTATATTTATGAACAGTGAACTTCATTGAGTTGATAGTGATTGTTTGTTATATTATCATCATAAAGATAATGAACTTAAATTTCCCTCAAAAAAAAAAAGATGATGAACTTAAATGGAGTATTGTTATCTTGAACTATCGACTTACATTCATACATTCATTATATTGATCTTATCTAATAATAACAACTTGTATGATTGCCATTTGTAAACATATGAATGTATGATTTTCATTTGTTATAGTATTATATATAACATATCAAGAGTCATTATACTAATTTATAATCAATAGAGTATTAGGTTCGTTTTACAATTATTTTGATACCAATTTTATACTAAAATGATTAAACATACATATTGATAGAAATGTTTGTTTATACTTTATCATATATAGTCACAACATAATACATATATACCACGTTATGTTTGTTATTGTTATTGTTATTATTAGCATTGTTGCTACTATTACTATTAGTATTTATATTGTTATTGTTTGTTATTGTTATTGTTAATATTCCTGTTCTTGTTTGTATTATTATTGCTATTGTTAGCATTGTTATTTGTTACTATTATTATTATTATTATTATTATTTGTATTATTATTATTATTATTATTATGAACCGTCGTTGTAAACATATGAATGTATGATTGTCATTTGTTATAATATCATAACATATTAAGAGTCGTTATACTAATTTATAATCAATAGAGTATTAGATTGGTTTTACAATTATTTTGATATCAATCTTATATTAAAATGATTCAACATATTAGTATTTATATTGTTATTGTTATTGTTAGTATTCCTGTTCTTATTTGTATTACTATTGCTATTGTTAGCCATGTTACTATTACTATTATTATTTGTATTTTTACCTATTATCATTGTCGCTTTATGTTTATTAGTATTATTATTCTCATTACCATCATAACTATTTACAAACTTATATATCAATCATAATGCTTATAATAATAAATCATTTATATAAAGTTTGGAATTGATCGTTTACTCGTTATTATTATCGTTGGTTATAATATATCATATTAAAACATATGAAGAGTCGTTCTACTCCTTTACTCATTAGAGTGGTTTTACGCAGTTGATTATTCGAAATAAGAGTTAACTAAGAGAATACACTAAACATCACGGTAATCAATATAGTGTTTTTATTGGTTTTTCGTTGTTATCCATATATTTATCTCACACACACATATGTATATATATGTCGATCTTAATACTCTTATTAATATGATTCGTTTACAAAATCCATAGCAAAATCAAGATGGCCCAATAAGGAGTTATCCGAAATTGAGTTGACGTTCAATAGCGAATGGACCCGATGTTTCACAATGATCGAACTAAGGTCATTACTAATTCAACCCGAGTACATTTGACTTAACTAAACCGTACATGAAACCTAAATACGACCTGCGCAAACCCGGCAAAAAAAAAATGTCAACGGGCGATCATATCCGGGAATGGATCGACTTGTAAATGGAACGCTCGGACTGTCCCAAGCACCTGGGAATCCAATGATTCAAATGTGTTCGACCCAGTTGAACAAAACCTGACCAATCATGACCTGGGGCACTGACAATCAGAATTCTGACGTGTCCGGGTCTGACCTGGTTCACCGTGGGTATACCCAGAACCTGTTTGAGAACCTGTTTTGACACCCCTAAGAGAAAGAAAAAAGGGAACCCATGTGATAGGAGAGAGATAGAGAGAGATTGTTGCCTAAAAAGGAAGTGTAACATCTATTTTGTTACAGGCTTACCGCCATATTTAAAAAGTGTGACATCTATTTTGTTACAGAGGAAGAATACATTAATTTTATGATTTATTTCAGCATATATAATCAAAATATTAAGTTTACATAACTTTTACTAAAACGGAATTGAGGAGATTAATGGTGAAAGGAATGCATTGTAGACCGTAAACAAGCATATGTTGTACTTATATGTGAACGAAGAAAGTATAAGATAAGTTCAAGTAAATCACGGTTCAAATCTTCAAAAAATAAATTGGTCAGTAATCTGATGAAGTGTATTACTCATCTGTTTGAATACATTGAGATTTCAGATTCTAGGGGCAAAAGTGTCATCAAAATGTAGTTCACACAAAATCACAGTATCAACGGAGTAGAATTTATCATTATGTAAATTCAACATTGGTTCCTATTTGCTTCATGCAAAAACCTACAGCGATCCCCATAGTAACACTTGCCTTGAGGATAGAATCGACATGGCTGCTGTTGTTCCTTTTGATGGTTTCTCCCATATGAAGTATGCAATGTTGTTCTATTTGAATCAACTAACCAATTGACAGAAGTCAGTAAGTTCCCATTTTCAGAATGATACGAGGCGGGCTTCTGCTGGAACATTTGAGGGACTAAAACAGGTCGAACATAATTCTCTTTGTACTCAAAATGACGCGGTTGTCTTGGATGTAGAAACTTATCTGAGAACCCAAAATGAGATCCCAAAGTTGACTCAGCTGGTCTATTGTGTTCAAGTATTGGAGGGACAATTGAATTATTATGATAAGAGGTGGGATTCTGCTGGAACATTTGAGGGATCAAAACAGGTCGAACAAAATTCTCTTTGTGCTCAAAATTACGCGGCTGTCTTGGATGTAGAAACTCATCTGAAAACCCACAGAACTTGTCTTTGTTTGCCAAGCACACTCGAGAAGCTGCTGCTATGTTTTCCTTATTCTGCTGGGGTGGCTGAAGTAATCCTGTTGATGAGTTCTTCTTCAATTCTGCAGGATAAGTTTGTTGCTTCTGAGACTTGCTTCCTAGATAATTGGAATGGAGGGAGACATGATCTGTAGTACATTTATGGTTCTTCTGTTGATGTGACGACTGTCCTTTTGGACAAACCCTGGAGTAGAATTATGCACACTCTCTAAGTTAAAATGAATTTGCCAAATGCACTCATAATCGCTTGTATTTCAGTACAAGAAAAATAAATGGTTTGGTTTTATATCTGATACCTGGAGCTGCTCTTGAGCGTCTTCTTCGATGTCTTTTCCTGAATTCGGGATTCCCGATTTGATCTTGCAATTGAACCTCTGCTATGCTTTTCACTCAAAACTCGCTGTCGTTCAGATTCATCTTCCCATCTCTAGAGTAGACCGACAATCGCAACCAGTAAGTACTCACTATTTAAGCAAAAAATATATAGCATGGTAAGAGCTACAACGTTCTGTTTTTAGTATCGGACCTGCCTCAGTGTGTTCAATTTGTAGAGATTTCTACCCTTGATTAGGAGGGGATGAAGTGGAGGCAGTGATTTGTAGCCCTTGCTCCAGAGAACCTCAACCTGGTAATTCAGAGATGGTTAGCACAAAAAGTCTTCAAGCATTATAAAGGAAAATCAACCAAAGAAAGACCTTACTTGCAAACTCACAAATATGCAACCATGTCTCTAGAACTAGTTCACTACCAAATAAACAAGTACGATATCATCTTCAAAGAGGTACACGTACTAAATATAAGATGCAATCTCACAAATATGCAACCATGTCTCTAGAACTACTTCAGTACCATATAATATTGAAAGAGGTACATGTACTATATATAAGATGCTATCTTCCTACAGTTTTTTTTTAGGAAAAAAGAAAAAGAAAAAGATAAAGGCAACTCCGCCCAGACTCAACGTTTACACTTTTCTTGATCTCATTTTAATAGGCCAGACTCTTGGGAGAGTGGAGAGGGGAGGTAAAGTGAACCCCACCCCAATGTGCCCTCAGTGGTATCACATATCAGTGGTATGTGTAGATAAGGAATCAAGCCCCTGACCTCAAGCGCACGAGGTAAGATTCTTACTATAATCAACTAACATCATTGGCATCTTCTAGAGCTACTTGATCATAAATTGCACAAAAGTGCTGCTAGAAAATTAAGGCTGCATTGTAAGTAAATCATGATGTTGCACACATATTTAACAGTCTACTCCTCACCACACAGCAAGAGCATCAGGGTGAAACAAGTAGGAAGCTAAGCCTGTAGTTGTAGAGCTAACCGTAAATGTATGCTGCTGCTTGGCAGCACCATAACTTTCTTTCACTATACGGCTAACAACTAATCGTTTACCACATGGAGGACCAATAGCACTTCTTGAAGCGATATTGTACCTGAAACAAGCAATTTCACTCGTGAAGCAAGGCCCAAAGAAGCACCAGCTTGTTAATAAACCTCAGTGATAGCCATAAGCTTTTATAGACAAAAAGTAATAAGTATTTCAGAAGATAATGCAACATTGCAAAGTTAAAAAAGAAATTTACCCTTCATAAACAGTTTGTTCAAACATCACAACGTCCCCCATACAAGCATCACCTGCATATATTACCCCCTGATGTAGATCAACTCGAGTATTGCAAAAATCTTCACAGAAATCAGTCATAGGGCATAATAGAATTCTATGTTTCAACTTCTTTATAATGCTAAACGCGATCTTATTGACGCATTTGTATCCATGTCGAACAAGGATACAAAGATAATCAGAAGCATTTTTCTTAATTCCAATGCTTCTCTTATCATATGCCACAAACTTAAAACAACTGCATTAACTTACCCTTGCAGTTTAACACAAAGCTTGATTGTGGGAACTTTCTTTCTCCTCCCCCATTTAGTATCCTAACCATCAAAGACAACCAGAAAAACAAATATCTCAATAAAAATCAAACCCTTTATAAGGAGAAAAATTAACTCCTGCAAAAATTTGTTACATATCATTTGAATATATTCCAAGTATATTACTCTAAATGCTCCTTAATTCTTTGGATAAGGGTGTCTTTCTTTCCAGTCAATCTCAGCCCATTTTTCCTTAAATAAATCTTACATTGCTCCACTTTCAATTTCTCAACCTGCCCACCTGCCAATTCAACCAATTTTTTTTATTATATATAATTCTCAAAATTTTAAAAAAAATAGTTTCCTCAATGTACACATTTGTATCTGCTTACAATCTACAATTCTCTGAATTTCCTCAAAATCCTTCATATCTTTAATTCCAAGCTTTGGTGCACTCATTTCCTCTATAATTGAGACCTCATCATCAATTTTGCCCCTGAAATATCCATAGGATAAACAAAAATGGAAATTTGTGTTATACTATAAAGTAAAGTGCCCACATAAAGATTTACGCAAGAAATTCAGACAAACCCAAATCAAAATAAAATGTATTAGAGGTAGGATTTTATTTCTACCTCGAAATTAATCTAGTTTTGATTGATAAATTGGAGAGCTTAGATTTTGCCTCGTCAAGATCATCAATGTATGTGGGGTCTTCTTCTGAATCATCTGAATTAACATCTTCGAACACGGAATCTTCCATTTCAGAATAATCTTCTTCTTCATCTTCGATAAAGTTTAGAGTATTGCCGTAAGATTTCGCCATTTGTAGAGCAATTGAGAGCTTCTTTGATGGAGAATTTCTGGGAGGTTTAGGGTCTAGTAGCCGTAGAGGATGTTAGAAGGGAACGACCGTTGCAAAATTTATTGGGGCTGCTGTTCTTAAAATTTCAAATGTTTTCTTTTATTTTTGTTTTTGAAGTTAAAGTAGGATGGGGGAGCATAATTCAAATTAAGGTTCGTGAAGGTTAGGATACCTAGCAAATTTCCAACAAAAATACACTTTGGCCAAATGCCATGGGTTTGAATATGTAACCATCTTTTCGTCTTTTCTGACAGTTTGCAGGTCATTACACTAACCTCAAGTGATATAATATATATTGATATTTATTGTAACATGCTTAAAAAATGTAGGGCATGCAAACAGGATTTCAAGGAAATCAAGTTCGTATTCGTGAGGCGTGAGAAGAACAAGCTTGTGGACTACCTTGCTTGTAATTGTAGAAGGCACATCAAAAACCCAAATGTTGTTAGGGATTTACACTTGCCCCCTAAAGATGGTAATGAATTATTATTATCGGATTGTTGTAGGCTTTCAGGCCATAACACTGATTAAGTTTTGGAAATTTTGTTAATAAATACACACTTTGGGCACTTTTTTGAAATAAATACCTAAGTTGTCTGAAATTTTATATAAATACCAAATTTCTGCCATTTCTTTCGGAATCACAACCACTTCATAGATTTTCGCAAAACCGTTAGTTTTGCTCCGTTAGTGGCATGCGAAATTATCTTCTTACCTTCCACTAATCTCTTCCACCACCACCACCACCACCACCACCACCACCACCAAAACCCCACGAAACTCACTACCCTTGCGATCCCCTTCTTTATTCTAACCATCATTACCAGGTGGTGGTGGTTTCATAGTTGGTTAGTATTGTGGGGTGGGTCATTTTTTGGTGAATTGAGATGGTGGTGGTTTCGTAGTTGGTTAGGCTGGTGGATTGGGATGATTTGTAAGAGGTGGTGGTGGTTTTGTAGTTGGTTGTGGTTGTGGTTGTGGGTGGGTTGATGTTTGAGTGGGTGGGGATGGTGGTGGTGGCAACCATGGTTGTTGCAAGTGGTAGGGGCGGTGATGGTGGTGGGGGAAGGGCAAAATTGTAATTTCACGTGCCACTAATGCAGCAAAACTATGTTTTTTGCAAGATTCCGTTAAGTGGTAGAGATTCAAACAAAATTTAGTGAACCTTAGTATTTATATAAAATTTCAGACAACCTAGGTATTTATTTCAAAAAAGTACCAAAAATATGATATTTATTGACAAATTTTCCTCAAGTTTTTATACTAATATGCCGTTTTAACCCAAAAAAAAAAGCACATCAAACAAATTGAGAAAGACTTAAGACAGTCATCATATCTGTGATTTACAAAGATTTCCATAAATATTAAATACTTCCTCCATTGCAAGTGACCAGCCAAAACTCTCAACTTCTCACCTCCCCATTTTCTTTGGTTTTAGCAATGAATCGAAGTGGACGTTACTCATCATCATCAAGAGGTAGAGGCCGACATTCATGGCGAAAAGTTGGGAATGATTCTGATTCTTCTCCTCATCATCAAACTCCTGTAATTTTGTTTTTCTTTTACTTATTCTCTTCTCTTTTCACCTTTTTTGTGTGCTAATTCTTTGTTGCTATGATTTTTTTTGGGTTTTCCCAGTTTTCATTTTCGCTTTCCAGATTTAGGGTTCTTATTTTTTTAGTTGTTTATGTGCTCTGTTAGATTAAGCAGTGCATGTTGCTTTGCTCTTGCGAATTTGCAAAGATAATTCAGTTGGGTAGTTTCTTTTTGTTGTAAATTTGACCTTGTCATAAAATTTATTCTTAGCTAGGACAAGTAATTTATGTAATTCAATTTCTTATTTTTCTTTTACAAGACAAATGAGGTTTTGAATATTTGAAAATGATTAGATTTTCCCATGTTTGCTCAAATTCTTTATTGGTCTACGTCATGTTTGATTGTGTTTGAAATTTCCAAGATTTTGTGAAATTATTACTCTTGTTCAACTGGCTAGGTTGAGTTAGAGGGTCATCGATTTGTAATATAGGGGTAAGTTGCATTTGCATCAGCGGCTATGATTTCTTGTCCAAGATATGGTATATTTTGTAGTTAAATTAGCTCTATTTTGGTGAGAGTATACAGGGAGTAATGCTATTGCTAAGCACCTTTTGGTTTTGTAGGATATTTATAATGTATGACATGACTGTATTATGGGTAGGATTAAAGTTGTTAGTAATTTCGGATTTAAGGGGGCGTTTGGTAGAGGGGAATCAACAAAGGGATAGGATACATAAACCCTTGTTGGGTGCCAGAGCGTCAAATTGGTAGAGCAGATTCAGTCGTAACTTGGAAGTAGTACCACAAAGGTTGTGCATAAGGTGGTAGAGTGCTACTTTCTAGGTTTTTAATTTGTGGTTAAGTAGTGAACAACACTGGTTTGCTTATCAAGGTCAAATGCGAGTCGTATTGAAGCAATTCCTGTAATTTATACAGGTTCCAGCAGATACAACTTCTAATGATCGCTTGTCAGGTTCCCGGGATAGTAAACCACATAGCTCATGGCAAGTAAAAGGACATAACTCGGTTGATGCTGTCTCACGAAATCATGAAAATGTGACTCCTCCAGGTTGCCAGGAACAACAACAACAGGGAAGTTCTACATTCAGGGGTGAAAGTCGCTTTCGTGGAGGACATGTTTCAGCAGATGCATCTTATCGCATGTCAGGTTCCCGGGAGAGAAAACCACATAGGTCATGGCAAGTAAAAGGGGATAATTCGGTTGATGCTGCCGTGCAAAATCGTGAGAACGTGACTCCTCCTGGTCGACATGGCCAGCAACAAGGAAGTTCTACATTCAGGGGTGAGAATCATCTTTGTGGAGGACAGGTTCCAACAGATGCATCTTCTAATGACCACATATCAGGTTCCCCGGATAGAAAACCACATAGCTCATGGCAAGCAAAAGGGCATAATTCGGTTGATGCTGTCTCACAAAATCATGAGAATGTGACTCCTCCAGGTCAAAAGGACCAGCAACAAGGAAGTTCTACATTCATGGGTGAAAATCATTTTTGTGGAAGTAGGGCAAAGCAATGGGAAGAATCCTCCAGGGCTAGCAGGAGTGATAATTCCAGCGATACTAGTAATTTTGGATCCACACCTTTTGGAACAAACGTGCCTGTAAATCTTGATCTGTCATTCACAGATGTGTCTTGTCTTTCACTGGAATCAGCAGTAGAAAGCAGCTATTCTAATTCTGGAGGCAAAGTTCCAGAAAGTAATGAGAATGTATGTAACCATGAAAATAATGAGCATTCTAAGTGCTCTACTCCTGTTGAAACTTTTGATATCTGCCCGCCAAAATCAGATTCTGTGTTCAAGCTGAAACCATCGTTGCTGTCAAAGAATAGAGAAAAGCGAAATGAGATGAAAAACTCTATTGATGGTCCTAGAGGAGATATTTTGAGATCTGGGATGGTTCTACTAAAGAGCTATTTTTCTAGCTCAGAACAGGTGCCTCCTTTTCCTAGTTTTTTCTTGGTTTATATCTTCCCATTAGAAAAGCGAAATGAGATGAAAAACTCTATTGGCTTGAATTTGCTTATTACTTTTTCAATGAAGTGAAATAATATCTCTTTGCTGGGTGGTAGGCAAAAGCACTAGGGATCAAACTCTTTCATTATTCATGTATTCCTTTTTTTTTTTGGGGGTGGGGTGGGGGGGGGTTTGGGGGGGGAGGAACATCTGCTATAGTAATTGCCTCGATTATGTTAAACTTGAACATATACAGCGATTAATTATTTTATTAACTTGATTAAATTGTGTTCTATGAAGGCAAAAATATTAAAGATATGCCGCAGTCATGGTCTAAGCCCTGCTGGATTCTATCAGCCTCTTTTCCGTGAAGGAGGGAAGTTGCATTTGAAAATGATGTGTTTTGGTGAGTTTTGGGACCCTGAGACCAACAAATATGTTCGACCAGTGGATCGGGCTATACCACCGGCAATTCCACATGAATTTCTGCAGTTAGTTGATAGAGCTATCAAGGACTCTCATTCTTTAATAGCTG
Organism: Beta lomatogona; assembly: GCA_947646795.1. Lineage (NCBI taxonomy): Eukaryota > Viridiplantae > Streptophyta > Magnoliopsida > Caryophyllales > Amaranthaceae > Beta > Beta lomatogona. The sequence continues at coordinate 131,441 of CANSNZ010000526.1, read as the reverse complement.
AACAATCCAGGGCAGATAATGTAGAAGTCATTCTTCCGCAAGTCAATCCAGATATTTGCCTCGTCAATTATTATGCAACAACTGGTCGGCTTGGTCTACATCAGGTGCGTAAGTTAAGGCTTTATTAAATTTTCTTTGCATCATTATCACACGTTAGTTGTCAGCGAACCAACACTTTCATGTTGGAGATCTGCCTACTTGTTTGATTACCATTAAATTCATGTACATAAGCTCTTCTTAGCAACTAACTGGATGTGCTGAATCACACTACAAGAATCATCTCTGTAAATATGTAGAAAATGGGCACTGGGAAACCATACATGTGTTGGATCTATAACACTCCGACAAGGGTATGAGCACTTCAATGCTTCATTTTGGGCCAACATAATTTCCTTTTTTTTATTAGAAATAGCTAATTCGAACACTTGGACACGTGCTCTGCCCAATACTTGGATTGGAACGATGTGTTGATGTTCTGTAGTCGAAGCTTTGTCGATCATTACCTTCGTACTTTAATTGATGTTTTCAATTTGGTTGTTTCAGGACAAAGATGAGGGTCGAGAAAGTCTTCGCAAAGGAATTCCTATAGTATCCTTCTCTATTGGGGACGCTGCAGAATTTTTGTATAGTGATCAGTGTGATGCCGAAACGGCGAACAAGGTCATGTTAAAATCTGGAGATGTGTTAATATTTGGAGGTAAATCAAGGCATATTTTCCATGGCGTTTCTAAAATCATACCAGACACTGCCCCAAAAACTTTGCTTGAAGAGACAAACTTCCGCTCTGGCCGTCTCAATCTAACCTTCAGACAGCATTTCTGAACTCTGATCCTTCTTTTTCTAGAATATGTGCTTGTTTTGACGGGTAGGACTTGTTATGTTTGTACGGAATATGTAATGTAAGTAAACTTTCTATATAGTATTGTTTTGGGTAGTCTAATCAAACTTCACATTAGAAAATTCAGCAGCCCAACCATGTGATTTGTGTTGGAGGATATTCATGTGGCATGTTGATTTGTTGGTTTTCCTTTTCCATCCTCCTACCCTTTGATTGTCTTACTCAAACATTGATTGAAAACCCTTTCAAAAAAATAAACATTGATTGAAAACAATGCTTCATTCGATTTCACTCGCCAGCCTATCCGCTCAATTATATTCAACATAAAACGAAGCCAATAATGTTCCACATAATAGGATTAAAATACAACGAAATTAAAAGCTCTTGCAAAAACAGCAAAGAATTCTACAATCAATGATTCAAGAACATTCTTTTAGCTCCTAAACTAAAAAAAAGAGGAAAATTATTGATTAATATACCCTACAATACACGTCACACTCATGGATGCGTAATCTAAGTGTTGTTATTCTAGTTCCACAAAGCTATCTTCACCTACGAGAGTGATACCTCTTAAAGTTGAAATACAATTGCAGTATACCTCTTTCAAAGGTGCACTTAAAACCCTTTTTGTGGGAATGTTCCCACTCTTTGTTCACAATTCTGAAAGCTATGTCTTCATAAGGAGGGCCAGCTTGGAACTTCAAGATACAAGTCTCAGTGTTGTCCCCATCTTTTTCAATTGAGAACTTTGGAGTTTTAGTTTTATCAATAAGATCAGGGTAGAATATATGCAACTTGTAGCCTTGGACAAACTTTGGAGGAGGGTTATCATGATCATAATGTGTTCGATTATACTTGTTCCATTCATAACCAGTATGAAAACGGTTGAAATACTTGGGCTTTCTTGGACAATATTTCTCATGCCACCCATATGGATTATCTAAATTCACTTCTGCAGCAGGACCAAGCAGTACATCACCTTCTTCCATGACTCCCACAACATTAACATCATCATCCTGCATCTGCTGATCACGCGGTTTTGATGAACCCATTGCTTCGGTCTTCACCCTCCTTCGCCGTTCCTCCACAACAGTCAATCGCTTCTTCTCCAACATGACACTGTCTTCATCAGGATCAATTGCGCGCTCTTGATCTTCTTCAGTGTGTTCACCATGCAAGATCAGTCGTGGAGAAAACGAACCATCTAGTACTGGTGTAGCATCATCTTGAAGTTCTTCCTTAGTTTCCTCCTCGGATTTGAACAAGTTATCATGATCTCGGAGAGGCAAAGACTTGTGCCTCTTTAGCACCATATTGGCATGGATTTGTTTGAGACGAGTTTTGGCCTTGTAAATGTTTAGCCGTCTAAGTACAGCTTCCCAATACTCAACCACCTTGGCTTCCCCTGAACGCATCATTGATTCGATTTGATCTTGTAACGCTAGCAAATTTTTGTGACTCTTGCCTTGCAATAATATTTTCACGTCTGTTTCAATACTTGGATGCAGATCACCTGGAGCTCCTTCTTCAGCATTATCCTGCTTTCTCCTAGCTACACCCAACTCCCACTCGCAAACCACCATTAATGCCTCCCAATACTCCACATTGGCCTTGTCGCGTAAGCCGCCAATACGGAGTTTTATCTCATCATAAAGATCCTCCAATTCTTGAGCAGTTAAACCCTTAAAAATCATATTAGGCTCATCCAACAACTTGACATTATTATATTGATCATTATTGGATTCGTTGAGATACGTAATAAGAATATCAATTGGCTTTGCTCTACCTTGACGAAGCCGAATTTGAGCACCAATCATACTCTGATCAACAAGAAACTCCTCCTCATTATTTTCGTAAACATTACTTCTTTCTCTTTGCAACATCATTAATTCTTCTTCTTTCCACACCTTACGTACAACTCTTTCTACCCTCCTCTTCTTAAGTTTCTCTATCTCATTCATCTGCTCCGCACGTCTCTTCTTTTCAGCCTTAACACTAATATCAGCCAATGTCACTCGGCCTCGAAACACATCTTTTCCACCTTCTTCCTCCACACAAACTTCTCGTTCAGCTTGGTATCGCCAAACGGGTTCGAATCATTGGCGTAGCAGCCTAACATGGTCATGGTGGGACTCATGTTAAGCTTCTTCGCCACTCGTATCGCCTTCTTCACTGCCTTCTTCGCCTCCTTGTTCGCTAGGTACTCCTTTATGTCTTCCTCAAAAATCATCCTCCCCTTGCTCTTGCAGCTCTCATGATGCCTAGCCATGTCTTGACTTGCTCTTGAATTGGTTAGGGTTTGAGACTTTGAGTTGGTGATTTGGAAAACGTTGTAAAAAAACAATGGTTGAGAAGGTCTATATATATATATATAAAATAGGAATTTGGATATATGAGGACTTCTAATCCTACGGAAACTTGGAAGTATAAAACGTAATGGTTATCTTCACCGCCATTCAATTGGTTTTACTTTATCTATGTATAATTTACTACCATAATAATTAATATCCGAGCTATAGTAGGGTTTATTATCCATTTATATAATTGAACATCTTTAAAAAATCTTGTGACCAACTTATGTGTATCTTTAAATGAGTCACTCAATTTTAGATATTATTGATTATTCCATTTCTTTTTGTTAAATATATGTGAAATATCTTTAAATACAAAATTATTAAATAATATTAATAATGTCAAAAGGACTTTCATAACCTTATTTGAACATGTAGCATGCACCTATGACCTATATATATTAATAGAGATATCTATCTTTTTGCTGAAGTTAAAGGTATGAAAAGAACCTCATTCTATATTCTGATGAAATGTTGTTAACTAGTGTGAATAACCGGGTGGTATCCCATAGTTTACACATGACAGCTTTTCAATTGAGTTAAGGGTATAATAAGGAGTTAAGGACTTGAACTTTCTAACTTTTACCTTCAAGGACTATGAAGTTTTTTTTTTCACCTTTAGGGACTTGGGTTGGATTTTTAGTTCAACTAACCACACTCTTACCAGAAATTGACCATAAAATTTGTATTTTAATGATATAAATGGCTCCAAAAAGAGCTTTTCTTTAAGTGATAATTTTAGTAACTTAGGAAGAAAAAAAAAACCTTTTACATTTAATTGTCTTAGAAGAAGAAAACGTAAATCATAGAAGATAAATGGGCTGAATTTCTATATGATTATAGTAGTATTTCTTAAACTAAGATGAGGGGATTCAAGTATGTTGTTCATTTATTTAAGATTAATGTTATTGAATAATTAATAACTAAAATATTAAAATATTACTCTTTGTAATAATTATACAATCTAATTATAATTTCAGTGTATTACAATAATGCTCAATATTCCTCTCCTACTTAACTAATTCACTTAAAAACAACGAACATACCACAAAATATATATATATATATATATATATATATATATATATATACATACATATATATATATACATACATACATACATACATACATATATATATATACATACATACATACATACATACATACAATATACAACACTTTTACAACCTCGAAAAGATAACAAAAGTTTAGGGCTTAAAAGTATTTGAGAAATTAACTCAGATGACCCCGTCATTTAAAGCAATTTTTCAAATGACCCTGACATTTTTCATCCCTATCACCGCCATTAAATTGGTTTACTTTATCTATTTATAATTTACTACCATAATATATCGAGCTATAGACTATAGTATAGGGTTTATTATCCATTTATATATAGAAAATTTTTAGAAAAATCTTGTGACCCACTTATGTGTATCTTTAGATGGGTCACTGATAAGTGACATTTATATCATTTCTAGGGGTAGTTTTCATATTGTTTTTGTAGTTTATTTTCATTTATTTTTATATTTTTAAACCTTTAAGTCTGCTTTTTATATTTTATAGCTTAATTTGTTTATTAGTGATTTCTTTTACTACTTTATAACTCTTAATTTTATAATTTATTTATTCCCTTAAATTTAGTAATTTATAGGTGCATTAGTTTAGTTTTCATAAATAACTTTCTATTTTATTTATTTCTTTTTTAGTTACTCTTATTTCTGTTACTTTTATTTTATTTTATATGTCCCGTCTCTCTCCTCGTGTTTTGGTTCTGCTTGTAGGTGAGCATTTTGGAATTATGATGGTACGAGCTTCAAAGTTAATATGTTGTGTAGCTTGATGTAGAGTTATCATGCACCTTAACCTTCACCACACATTCCCGTTAACCTACACCACATCTTCCACCTAACCTCCACCACACTAATTCAATCCCACGACACCACCATCACCTCACCAAACACCAACACGACCTGCACTCCAGCAGCGTCATCCTGCACTGGAGCAAATATGTCCCAGTCAAAAGCGAAGCGGGCACTCCTTTATAGAACAAAACGAGCTCTTCGTTCAAATTCACCCAGAACAGGAAGTAGGCAAAATGTTTGAGCAACCTTGCAGCGACCTCGGAGCGAGCACTTGTCAAATCCGTCCATTTACGGGGTAGAACAAATTAAATCTCCATTAGAAAGAGATTGAGATTTATTGTAAACAAAAACTTAAAAACAAATAATAAAAGTAATAAATGGGGCCTACCACCGCCCAAAAGGGTGGTGGTAACCCCTAAATCAAAAAGAAAATTGGGGTTTTAGAGAGAAAAGAGAAAGATAACGGCTAGTCATTCTTCTAAAACCTTCCACAAGCTTATTGTATTATTTCCGTAAATCATTATTTGTATGTCATAGTACATGCCAGCAAATCTAGTTTATGCCTTTGTTTTTCCTTAGTTGTAATGTTTTGATTATCATGCTTACTAATGTATAACTTTGACTATTAATAGCATTTATTATCTATTACTCATTCCGTCCCAGAATAATTTGAACATTTGTTGGGACACGTATTTTAAGGTGATAAATTGTAGTCTGGTTATATATCAAATTTATTTTATTTAAAAAGTAGATGTGATAGGAGTTGGTGGGGTATTTTTTATTAGAGGAGAGAGAAAGTTGGGCAACTTTTTATTGATAAAAGGTAGAGTGTGGGCCAAAGGAGTGTAAAAGACATTATATATTAATAGTGGAACCATGCCAAAAATGGAAGTGTTCCGACTAATTTGGGACAAACATAAAAAAAAAGTGTTCAGACTATTCTGGGACGGAGGGAGTAGTGAAAATTATATAAAGTCGATACATATAAATACAGGCTCAAAAGCTGAAAAGGAAATATCAGAGAAGCTGTGCCCAATCCTTTGTTCACTGTGGTTAGGATTGGTTCAATTATTAGCCACGTTCCAGCTTAAAGCTAGTCGAAGCATTCCTTAGGAGGGGAATTCCCCCTTCTCTCCTTAAAAGTCAATGTCAAGCACAAAAGCTGAGTATGGAGACATAAAGCAACTTCAGCTTAGGATCATTGGTCGAACTACCACATGTAGTAAGCTATTGATTGAGTCATTGCCTAAGACTTGGGAAATTACCTTCTTACTTGCCATCTTTGAGACAGATTTACCGGCATATTACATATTGAAATTTATTTAATATATTGGTCAGAATAATGCAAACGAGCTATGAATAAAAATAAAAGTCAAAGCGTTACAACTAATAAAAGAATTTGGAAGTTGTGTATTAGTAGTATTCATTAGATAGTCATCCTTGTACTTTGGAGGCAACAATGGTGATGGACTGGTAGCTATGGTAATCGGGGTTTTGCTTGATTTGGATTATTAGAGCTGCAGATTTTGTTTATCAGATTGCATTATTGCAATGTTTAATTAATTAGATAAGATAATTTGGATAAAGATTCAATTTGGATTTGGCAGGCTCATACTCCATACATTTGTTTTTATTCGAATACTAGATTTTTGAAGCCCATGCGATGCATGATTTTTTTTGATGTGGTAGAATTATATTCATGGCATAGCTATGTGATAATAAATAAGATAAAATATATATTTATTGAGAGACATATTTTATATTAGCAATCTAATTATATTTTTAATTAATGATTATTATTTTAATGTAAATCTCAAACTCTATTCAATTATAATGAGATTGTATATTTGTTTGTTGTATGTCGCAAAAGTTATAAAACTTAATTGTATTATTGATTTTTGGATAATTTATTGAAAATCACACTCTAATTTCTCTTAATAATTATAAAACTTCTATATTATATTAAATTTATATTGTTCTTATAACTTCTTTATTATAATATGATCCAACGTATATGATAGAAATGAAAAATTCATCTAATTTTTTTAATAGTTGTAAGCAAGTTCCAATGGTGTAAAAGTTAATATTTTCCGAACAATGTAGTAATAATTATACTTAACTCATATTGTATAATCTTTTTAAGTTGTCTAGTCAAAATTAAACTTTAACTTTTTCACTATCCAAAATCATACTCCTTCTGTCTTTTTTACTTGCTATATTTACTATGAATGGATGTCTTTTTTTACTTGCTACATTTCTTTGTTTAATTAGTAACCATAACCCACATATAAGCACCAATATCCCCCTTTATTTTCTAACTTCCCTCCTATAAATTCCATAAATTTGTCATTTTTCAAATAGTTATTGTTCCTGCTATCTTTTTTCTCATCTCCTACATATGTGTTTCCACAATAATTTTGCAAGTAATTACAGATGGAGGGAGTAGATATATACTTATATCTATTTAGAACTCTATTTTTCTTATCTTTATATAACTCAATTTTTAAAATATGATTTTTAAAGACATATTTTGTTTGATTTTCTAGTACTCAAAAGTTATAATCACATATAGTGCGCTATTCTTATAGTTATTTTTAGGGAAATTCTACATGGTGGCCTTCTACTTTCTATTTTTCTATTTGTGGCATGCTAAAAAAAGATTTATACCAAGTGACATCTTACTTTAAGCAATTATACTTAGTGACCCTAATCCACTGAAAATCTGGCTAACCACCCAATTTAAGGTGAATTACTAACCTGCCCCTAAGTTAATTATCCTAACAAAAAAAAACCTCCCCCATCTAATTAAAAATCACGTTTCTTCCTTCTCTTGTTAAATTTGCAGTTTTCTACTTCATGTTTTCTACTTTACCGAATTTAGAAAGGCAACTGAGCAAGTTTGCTTGAATGTTAGACATTGTGACAGAAGCAGTTAGTCAAGGCAACACTCTGTGTTTATTAGGCACCATTTTTCAACCCACAAGTACTCATATTTATGGCCTTCTTCAGTTTAATATGAAAATCCATAGTAATTACAGGAAATGTTGGAGCTTCTTTATGATTCAATGGACTACAAGCATTTAAGAAGTTTTCATGTTCATTCTTCAGATATGATTTTGGAATTATGTGGTGCGTTTCTTCTCCTAGGTTGTTGTGGCCTTCTAGGAAGTGGTTTTGTTGGTACTCAGTCACTAGACGATGGTGAAAAGGGGGGAATATTGGGCTAGCTTCTAGGATGGTGCATTTTGACTCATGTATCTGTGATTGTGGTTTTGTGGTATTAGTATGGTAGATGCCCATTATTTTTGGTCAGTTTGGGAAGTGGCGACATCAAAAAAAGGAGAGAACAGAGGAATGAAGGCAATGACAGGGGAATTGAGGAGTTCGGGTTTTTTTGTTAGGATAATTAACTTTAAGGGTAGGTTAGTAATTCACCTTTAATTGGGTGGTTATCTAGGTTTTAAGTAGATTAGGGTCACTAAATATAATAGTTTAAAGTAAGATGTCACTTGATATAAATCATTTTTTGGCCCGCTACTAAATAGAAAAATTAAAAGTAGGAGGCCACCATGTAGAATTTCCCTTATTTTTATATGTATCTAAAATAAATAATAAATAATAAATAATATGTTATCATTCATCTAAGTAAATATATTTTCATAAGTTGTAAAGCTATATTATGAATGAATCGTATTTCGAAGCATATATCGAGCGCTCTCAAGGATATAAAAATTATAATTTTTCAAATTATGCAAAGAAAAGTTATATTCAATTTACATAGTATAATAATTTAGGTTTTTTTATTCAAAACTAAACTCTAATTTTCACTTATCCAAAGCTCCTTGCATGTATTTATATCTATTCAAAACTTTATTTTAAAAAAAGAAATTTAAAATAATGATATGGTATGCTTAGGTGGCGCTCTCTATAATATTCTAAGGTTGTTTACAATCAAACTCTAATTTTTTTCATCATTCAACACTCAAATATATATGTAATTTTATCGCTATAAAACTTTATTTTTCTTGTAACACAATATTTATTTTGGTTCAGTTGAGAAATATTAAGATTTTGAAAGATAATATATTTTTCATAAGCTGTAAAACTATACTGTAAATGGATCTTATTTTGAATCATATTTTGAGCGCTCTTTACTGGTACAAAAACTATAATATTCTGAATTACGTAGCAAAAGTTATATTTAAATTTACTTAATATAATATTTAAGTTGTTTATTCAAAACCAAACTCTCATTTACCCTTATCCAAAGCTCGTATTTAAATATATGCAGAACTCTTTTTTTAAAAGATTTAAAATAAAAATTAATGACATGGCTGTCCTACGTGGCATGCTCTATTTCATAAGTTGTAGAACTATATCGTACATGGATCTTATTTTGAAGCCTATTTCGAACACTTTCCAATAGTACAAAAATTATAATATTCCAAACTTCGTAGCAAAAGTTATATACAATTTACATAATATAATAATTTAGGTTCTTCATTCAAAACCAAACTCTAGTTTTCGCTTATCCAAAACTCTTATAGGTATTTAAATCTATGTAGAACTCTATTTTTGTAAAAAATAAAAATAAAAATTAATGACATGACAATCCTACGTGGGACCCGGGCAAATGCCCAGTCTTTTTCGTTAAGAAAAGAGGTAGAGTTTTTACATATTTACATCCCTATTTTTGGCCGTTATTGTTGGCTGACATAGAACAACTAAAAGTTATAATATGATTTTGTCATTATTTTTTATGTTGGTTTCTAATTTATATGTCATGAAGAAACTCACTATATCATTCAGAAACATACTATATCATGCAGAAACTACATCATTTCTGAACAATCCACTTTATCATTTAAAAACTCACTATATCATGCGAAAACTTACTATATAATTTAGACACTCACTCTATCATGTAGAAACTCACTATATGATTCAGACATTCACTCTATCATGCATAAACTATATATTTTTATATGTTAAAGCACATATCACGATATACTACACATTATAACAACCCTAATTGCAGTAGGTTACTTTAATACTTTAACCCTAATTTTAATTCAATCGCTAATTCCAATTGCATTAGGTTGCTTTAATACGTTAGTATAATCAATATTTCCTTTTATATGTTACTTTATAATATAAAATTTTAAATATATTATAAATGAATTTTATTTCAAAGTACTTTTTCAACACTTTTCAATGGTACAAAAATTATAATTTTACGAACTATATATTAAAAATTATAATTAATTTACTATATTTAAGTTTTTCATTGTGAATCCAACTCTATATTTGTATTTTAATCAATTTAGAACTCTATTTATTTAAAAAAAAAAATATGACAGGACACATTGGCACTTAATGAGCGCGATAAATGGCGTCTAATTAGGACGCCAAATGTCGCGGCCTCATGATCTGACTTTTGTACTTTTGGGCATATGGTGTCATATGGGGCTCAATGTGTGTGTATGGTGTGGAGATGAGGTTGCGTGAAGCTCGTTAGACGTCAATCGACTGATTTGCGGACCCGCCCGATCGTGTCGGGCAGTGCCGCCCAATCGGGCGGGGTCGATCGTCTTGGCAGAGGCATTGAAGCAGGCGCCCGATGGAATCGGGTGGTCTCGCCCTATCGGGCGAAGTACCGAACTTCACCGGGCGAGCGACCGGGCGAAGGTCGCCCGATCGGGCCCGAGAGCAGAACTTGTTTGGCAATATTGGCCGCCCGATCGGGCGGAGGTTTATTTCACGCGGAGGGGCGATTTATTCGTGTTATGTTATAATTAGGTTTAACCTAATGCGTATATAAGACTATTATTCATCATTATTCACAGTTTCAAGAGAGGAAAAACTAGAGAGAGATCTTGGAGAGCTTTTGTAACCTTCTTTTGATCATTCATCGATTCCTAGTGCATATTCGTGGTTTTTCCCCCAGTTCTTGGGTTTCCACGTTAAAATCCTCTTGTGTCTTTTATTGCTTTTGTTCTTTCGTTGTTCTAGTATTGTTTGCTATTACTTGCTAGATTGCTATTCAATAGGACTTACATGTACCTTGCTTTATATATTAGTTATATGATATGATTAAGATAAGATTAAGATTGACTTGACTTGGTGTTAACTTGTTAATCAGATCCTGATAAATATTTCTTTTTTCTTGGGTGAAACAACGTGTCATACTATTACTAATGGTCATCATTATTGAGTAACAAAGCATTATTTATGGAATTCAAATCTATTTATTAATTTATACTTTACAACTTTGCATGGAAATTGTTGAAACAACTAGATAATTACATGAGTCCAACGATATATACTTAAGTATAAGTAACAATAAGATATATATGTGCCCGATTATTAGAGACATTGAAGATATTAGCTAGGAAAATAGTTCCCATCGTCCATGCATAACAACACCCTTTATTTTCTTCAAACTCAATTCATTTTTCATTAGTGTTTCTTAGGGAAAACCGGCAAACTCTGTTCATTCTTGAAGAAATTGCTGGGATCAACCTTAGCCTTGACTTGTAACAATCTTTTCACATTACCCTTAAAAAAGTCCAAAGCAAAATCTAAGCTCCCATTCTCATTCGTCCCAACATCAATATCCCTATAATTTAAGAACGCTTCCCTTGGATTCATAGACACAAAAGGCGTGTATACATCGTGAAGTTCTCGAGCCACTTCGATATTCCTACTTGTACCACTATCATCTTCCCAAATTGTAATGTATTGAATTTTAAAGAGGTTCCCTGCTCGATGAGGGAACGCCGTCGCGTTCTCCGCAATCTCATCCATCCTCCCACCGTAAGGATTCCATTGTACCACAAAACTATTTTCCGATTGCAATTCAATCATCTTTTTCCATATCGTCTCCAAGCCTTCCCTTGGAATAGGACTTTTCACATAATCGGACTTTTTTTTAGTGTAGGACACAGCCGGTGTAATTGTCCTTTCTAATAGTACCTCAATAGGAGTGCCTAGTGGGAAGTCATACCAAAATAGAGTTGATTCTACCCATGGCATCTCAATGCAATCTTGTGCTTGTAAGCCTAGAAGTGGAAAGCTTTTGTTCATCAACGAAACAAGCGAGTTGGCACGTCCAAGATATAATCCAATGAATGAAACTTGGACCGTTCTGTTCCCTCCTTGTTGAATAACTTCTTGTTGCACTCTAATGAATAGCTTTCTGTCTATTGTAGAAGCTACTTGTTGCCATTGTAGGACTATATCTGTAGCACCTTGTTCCAAGGTCCTTGGAATACGGAAAACTGTAACAATTTCTGGGACACGTACTAATTTGATTTTCCATGATAAAATGACGCAGAAACTAGCACCTCCGCCACCTCTAATAGCCCAGAATAGATCTTCACCCATACTTTTGCGGTTAAAAATTCTACCATTTGCATCAACAATTTTTGCATCAATAATGTTATCGATGGATAAACCATATTGTCTTAACATATTCCCGTAACCGCCTCCAGTGAAGTGGCCTCCGGTGCCAACAGTAGAGCATACCCCTGCAGGGAAAGCATGGGTTTTACTGTTTTGGGCAATTTTATAATAAAGTTCACCTAGAGTTGCCCCGGCTTGGGTCCAAGCAGTTTCACTTGGTATGTCGATATCGATGGATCGAAGATTGAACATGTCGAGGATGATAAAGGGGACATTTGAAACGTATGACATGCCCTCGTAATCATGTCCTCCACTTCTGATCCTGATTTCTATTTTATTTGCTTTCGCACAAATCACGGTTGCTTGGACATGGGATACGTCCAAGGCTGTGATTATGGCTAGAGGTTTTGGGGTTGATGATGTGTTAAATCTACTCTCTCGTACGTAGTTCTGAAGTACGTTTAAGAACGAAGGGTTGTTAGGGGTGTAAATGGCACGAGAAATTGGATGTGATGGATTTGAGCGAGAGGGGAGGCATAGGAGGAATTTGTTGATGGACGGATTTGAAGCTGTAACGTGAGAAACAACAAAAAAGAATAAGATGGGAAGTAGTATGACGTTAAAGAGGACAGGATAAGGGTTTAGGACTTTCATTTTTGGAAAAACTATTGTGTTTTCAATGGCTTGTATTTTGGTTGTTCTATTGTTGAGTCTATTTATAGAAATTTTGATGATCTAGCTAAGATAGCAGATAGCAGCCATGGAATATTGATGCATGGTGCGTTTGTGATTTGTCTACGGACAATTAATTGTTCCGTGTTTGAAGATGCATGGGATAGTCTATTAAACAATTTCGTGGTAAGGGTACACATTCATCATGGTAGAAATAATGCGTGCAAACGTAATTATGGATTGCAACATATGTACAATAGTCTCCTATTTTTTATAATATATATGAAGAATAGTCTTTATTCAAATATTAAGCCTAGAAATACATAGACTTCTAGAATTTAAAAATCAATATTCAAAGTTCAAAAACATTATAAAAGAAGAAAGAAACATTATCATCTCACGACAACCATTATAATGAGATTTTTAATTGTCATTAGCTAACCCAAATACATAATAAAAAGATTTTGTATAGATAACTTATTATTTTCAAGATTAACCCAAAGTTGGGAGTTGTTTATTAAAGGTTTTGAAAATAACGGACTGATGACAAATTAGATATCTTACTAATGTGTGTGCTGAGTTATCTGTTATACATCTAGATCACAAAGAAAAGAAGATCACAACTTACGCAAGCAATAATAATAAGAAGGGCATGAAACTATGAAAATTTTGGGTGTGGCTATACATGAAATTAAACTATATAAATGAGTATTCATATTTTTTAATCTTCATGTGAGAAGTACAGTGACCAACACCAAAGTTGTAAGAACTAATTTTTCCTAATAGAAAATATATAATTTTATGAGAGGGTTTTTGAGAATCGTCCTAATGATCCGTCAATTTGAAGGATGTCCATTCTCTGAGAGTGTCCGAGGCCTGCAAAATGAGACTAGGTGAACTACTCAGGATGGTCCAGGGTACGCTCCTCCGACGTTGAAGTCAAAACTGTACTATAGACAGAGAAAGGCAAGAGACACTCCAAAAATTCAAAAAAAGTTACCTATACTTGTGCTGCAGTAGGTCTATATCTATAGTGGTACTCTGTTGATGGAATTTCACTTTGACCAGGGGTACTTTAGACTTTTCACCTTTAGTTGGGCCAAGAAAGAACTATGTGCAAGAAACATGAGTGTCAGAACTAATATAAGTTTGTTTGAGGGAACTAGGTTTGTTCCCTTTAACCCAACCCGTTCCTTCAACACATGAATAAATTGTTAGAGATTACGTATATATATTTTTTTATTTAGCCGTTCTAATTTACTTGCAACGTATGGACTTTTTCACACCTCTCAAAGTGATGAAATATGAGTATTGAGAAACTCAGATTTGTTACAAAATGTAAAATAATCTGAAAGATATTGAGGTAGAATAATAGAAATTTTATTGAACTTTCTATATGAGAGAATTCTCTCTTTGAGAGAACTTCTTAATTGAGTAAAATGACAGCTGAGTAATAAATCTTACAGCTCGAGCTATTTATACAAAGTTCTAATTGAGAGAATGAAAGAAAGCTTAAAAAAAAAGCTAAGTAACTGATTTTGTTATGCTGATCAGTTAGTTAGTTACATTAGGTTGAGCTGGCACATGTGAGGTAATAACTTCAACAACCCCCCTCTCCTTAACTAGGTGGGGAGGTAGGAACCATTCCTAGTTTGGACAAGAGATCTTTGTGCTGAGCAATAAAAAGCACTTTAGTAAAAACATCTGCCAGTTGATTGTGAGTAGCAAGATAACGGAGTTGCATCAAGCCTTCAAGGATCTTTTTTTTTTTTGGCAATTCAGATGACATTAACACCAGAACAAAACTACACTTAAAGGCAGCTAGCAGCAGCTAGCCCCAACACCCCTCTGGACAGGCCCAGAGCTTACAACTCATCAAACCATCTTTTTTCACTACTCCTAACCTTCTTGCTCATAATCTGTAAGATTCTATACTTTACAGTATATTTAATTTCTTTAATAGTATACTCTATAGTATTAACAGTATGCTCCCAGTAAGCTTGATTACTATTTCTCCAAATCATATAAACAGTACAGGCTATAGCAGCAAGGCCAACCTGTTTCTTGAATTTAGACCCTCTATATCTATCCTTGACCCATCTGCAAAGCTGGTGAAGATTCCTCCCTCTCCAACTGATCCCTAACCAATCTAGGACCCCATCAATACATTTACTGCTAAAAACACATCCAAAAAAACAAATGGCCTATATCTTCAACCTGTTGCTGACATATAGTACATCTGCTATCAGTACATATACCAAATTGCAGAAGTCTATCCGTGGTCTTCAATCTCCTCTGTATTGCCAGCCAAAGAACGAATATGTGCTTAGGCATGGAATATCTATTCCACACATATCTCCACCATTGCACCTGTACTTGGTTTCTCGCAGCATTCAATCTGCTATATTGCTGTTTAATGCTAAATTTGTCATTGAGCAGCCATTGATTTCCAAATAATCTGAGGTTGGCATCATGTTTAGCTTTACACACATATTTCCAAGCCCAACTAGCTGAGCTAGGGGCCATATAAGTGCTCCAGTCATCATCTTTGATATAAATGCAATTCACCCACTTCACCCACAGATTTTCTTTCCCCTGAGCAATATGACAAGCCAGCTTATTTATAGCAGCTATGTTCCAAGTTTCAAGATCTCTGAAGCCTAGCCCACCTGAGCGTTTAGTCTTACAAATATCATGCCAAGCAACAGACCGAACTTTACTGTCATTGTGTTTCCCAGTCCACAAAAAACATCTGCACACAGCATTAACTTCATGTATAACAGCTTTGGGCAAAATAGAAATTTGTCCCCAGTAGACATGGATGCTCATTAAAACACTATTAACAAGTTGACACCTAGCGAGAAAAAGAAAGGTTCCTCGTACTCCACATTTTAATCCCGAGCACCATTCTTTCAATCAAAGCATGACAAGTCATGAGCTTTAAGCTTCATGGTGGAAATGGGAACTCCCAAATATTTAAAGGGCAAATTCCCAATACTGAACCCACTCACATCAGTAACTCTCTGTATCTCCTGGTCACTCATGCCAGCAAAATACACCTCAGACTTGTGCTTGTTCACCTCAAGTCCAGAGGCATTTGAAAACATCTGCATACCTTGTAACATAGTGTAGATGGATCTAAAATCACCATTACAGAATAAGAGAAGGTCATCTGCAAAACATAGGTGTACTAGCTTCAATTCTTTACACCTAGCATGGAATTTGAATCCTTCCTGCTCACTAACATAACAAAGGATCCTGTCAAGATAATCCATACAAAGAGCAAACAATAAAGAGGACATAGGGTCCCCTTGTCTCAAACCTCTATGACCCTCAAAAAAACTACATGGGGCTCCATTTACCATAATTGAGAACCTGGGGGTCCTCACACACACCATGATCAGGTTCACAAAAAAAAGTAGGGAATCCAATCCCTTCAAGCATTTGCTGAATAAAGTCCCAGTTAACAGTGTCGTAGGCTTTTTTAAGATCCAATTTCATCAAACAACCTGCTCTTGTATTCTTCCTTTTATACAACTTCACAAGGTCCTGGCAGATCATCACATTATTAAGTATACTCCTCCTTGCTACAAATGCTCCTTGGCTCGGGGATATGATTTCAGGTAAAATCTTGTTCAACTTTTCACTAATCAGTTTGGTGATGCATTTGTATAGGACAGAGCAGCACGCAATTGGCCTAAAGTCACTAACACTTTCCGGGCACTTTATCTTTGGAACAAGGGATAGAGCGGTAACATTAATCACCTTCAACAACTTACCAGTTCGAAAAAAATCCAAAATGGCATCAGTGACATCATCTCCCACCACCTCCCAACAGTGCTTGTAAAACTTGCTGTTAAAACCATCAGCTCCAGGAGCCTTCCCATCAGGGATGCTAAACATAATCCTCCTCACATCCTCCCTAGTGATCGCGCTATTCAGAATTTGTAGGTGACCCTCATTCAAATTCTTTCCTTTGTGTATAAGAGCCTGGATAACTATCTGCTTTTGCTCTTTACAAGCAAAAAGACCTTGATAATAATCAAGGAAAGCCTGCTCCACTTTATCCTTCTCATTCACCCAACACCCATCAACAATACGTATGGCATGAATCTTGTTCTGGTACCGCCTTGTTTTCAGAGCTTGGTAAAAAATTTGAGTGTTTTCATCACCACATCTAAGCCAACCCAACTTAGATTTCTGTTGTAACAAGGAATTCAGATTTTGTTGTGCAGTTTTTAGACTTGCCAGAGCTTTTTCCTTGGTTGCCAGATTCACATCTTCCACATGGCTATGCATCCGCATTTGAATAGTAGCAAGATCATGTTTGGCTTTAACCACAGTAGCTTCTACATCACCAACCACTTCTTTATTCATTACTTTTAAAGCCTGCTTGACAAGCTTCAACCTCTCACAGACCCTATACATCGGGCACCCCACAACCTGCTTGCTCCACTCATTCTTGACAGTAGCTAGCATGGAAGAGTGATTACACCACATATTGTGGAATCTAAAAGGAGTTTTTTGTCCAATGTCAGGATAGACACATAACAGAGCAGGTGTATGGTCATAATTGCCTTCAGGCGAAAAAACAACTTCAGCTTCACAGAATCTATCAATCCATTCTGAATTGGCCAAAACCCTATCAATTAGAGAGAAGACTCTTCTCTCACCCTCCTGTTTATTGTTCCAGGTAAAATACCTTCCTGAAGACTTCACATCAACAAGATGACAACTGTCAAGGCAGTCCAACATGTCAGCAACTTTAGAGTGCCTAACAGTAGCACCAATCTCATCAAGGCTACTAAGGGCATTGAAATCCCCCATGAGAACCCAAGGTTTTAAAACCCCATTTGCAATGCTTTTAAACCCACTCCACAACTCCTTTATACTCATCTGATGATTGAACCCATAGACAAGAGTACATAAGAATTCCTCACCATTTCTAGGAGTAATGCAACAATAGATGAATTTACTTGTCACAATTACTATATCAACAGTAAAAAAATCAGGACACCATCCCAAAATAATCCTCCCATTCTCATGACAGCTATTATTGTGAGAGAAGCACCATCCAGGACACAAATTTAAGTACATATTACCTAAGTTAGGGCTTTTCACCCTTGTTTCCAAGAGGCTAAACAACTTAACATTATGAGAGTTGAGAAAAATCCTAACCTCCTTCTGCTTAGCTCTAGTGTTTAGAACTCTCACATTCCAGGTCAAGATGTTATCCATTAGGAGAAGGGGAGGCCACCCCCTGCTCCCCTCCACCAATGCTATCATCCTCTTGTTGCACAACAGTTGCCCCTGTACCATCAGTTTCCGCAAGTATGTGAGTTGCACCTAGAGTGCCATCTACCTTATTAGTGCTCTGTAAGGCTAGAAAAGAGTTATGAGTAGGTATTACAGGAGCGGTAACACCTCCTCTATTCGTCTGAGTCCCCACCATGGTGAATCCCTCTTCATCTTGTACTACCTTCTTTTTCTGCACCCAAACCTTCCTACCTGCAGTTTTCCTACAAACCTCAGCCTCATGACCATAACTAGAGCATTTCCCACACAAGACCGGTTTCCATTCATATTCTGCCCTTTGTTCCATCACCACCCCATGTTCATTCACAAAAGATATCACCTCTGGCAACTCCTGCTGTATACCCACCTCCACCATAATTCGAGCAAAAGACAGTTTGTTTTTAGAGCGAGTTGCTTGGTCCATCTGAATTGCAGGACCTATAAGCCCAGCAATCTTGTACAAACTCTTTTCTCCCCAATACTTTATAGGGAGACCAGGGAGTTTAATCCAAATAGGCATATTTTTCAGTTCAGTTTTATCCAAATTCATATCAGGATCCCACAATTTCACAACTAAAGGCTTCTAATCAAAGAATATGGCCAATATAAATTTTGAAATTTTTACGAGCATGGCCTGTCATGTGGCCGAGATGGATCTTGGTTCATTATAACCATGTTTTGATCCTGATCTGTTATATGGCCGATATAAGTTTTGACCTTTTTACGGTCATGGCCTGTCATGTGGCCGAGATGGATCTTGGTTCATTATAACCATGTTTTGATCTTGGCCTGTCATATAGCCTAGATGAACCTCATTTTTAAACCATACTTTGATCTTGGCCTGTCATATGGCCGAGATGGACCAAGGTTTATTCTTTAAGCCATAACTTTGATCTTGGCCTGTCATACGGTCGGGATGGACCAAGGTTTAATTTTTAAACCATGTTTTGATCTTGGCCTGTCATATGGTCGGGATGGACCAATTTTATTTTTTAAACATATTTTGGTATAGGCCTATCATATGACCGGGATGGACCTTAGTTTATTATAATCCATGCTTTGTCCTGGCCTGTCATATGGCCGAGATGGACCTTGGTTTACTTTTGAACCATATTTTGATCCTAACCTGTCATATGGCCGAGATGGATCTTGGTTCATCATAAACCATGTTTTGATCCTGGCCTGTCATATGGCCGAGATGGATCTTGGTTCATTATAACCATGTTTGGATCCTGGCCTGTCATATGACCGAGATGGACCTTGGTTTACTTTTGAACCATATTTTGATCCTAGCTTGTCATATGGCCGAGATGGATCTTGGTTCATCATAAACCATGTTTTGATCCTGGCCTGTCATATGGCCGAGATGGATCTTGGTTTACTTTTGAACCATATTTTGATCCTAGCCTGTCATATGGCCGAGATGGATCTTGGTTTCATCATAAACCATGTTTTGATCCTGGCATGTCATATGACCGAGATGGATCTTGGTTTACTTTTGAACCATATTTTGATCCTAGCCTGTCATATGGACGAGATGGATCTTGGTTCATCATAAACCATGTTTTGATCCTGGCCTGTCATATGGCCGAAATGGACCTTCGTTTACTTTTGAACCATAGTTTGATCCTAGCCTGTCATATGGCCGAGATGGATCATGGTTCATCATAAACCATGTTTTGATCCTGGCTTGTCATATGGTCGAGATGAATCTTGGTTCATCATAAACAATGTTTTGATCCTGGCCTGTCGTATGGCTGAGATGGATCTTGGTTTACTTTTGAAGCATATTTTGATCCTAGCCTGTTATATGGCCGAGATGCATCTTGGTTCATCATAAACCATGTTTTGATCCTAGCCTGTCATATGGCAGAGATATATTTTGACTCTTTTATGGTCATGGCTTGTCATGTGGCCGATATAAAGTTTTATTAACCTTATGATCATCTTTTTTAACATGACCTGTTATTTGGCCGACACGACGATTATTCATGTTCTTTTGCTTTTTTGATCGTGGTCGTAATTATATTTCGTAATTTGCATACTTGACATGAGACTTTTTCATAAGATTATTTTACATGCATTGTGGATATGAATTATTTGCAAGGAATGAAATCGAACTTGATAACATAGTATATACCTTGGAATGAGAAATAAAAAAACTCTAGGATGATAACATCACAACTCTTGTTTGTTGGGGTGTTTTAGTCATCTAGCTGCCAAGATCCTTCATAAAATCTTTGCTTGTCTGCTAATTCGAACTATGTCTGCTATATCATCGTTGTAGATGTTCTATCATTTATCCTTATCATCCGGGATAAGTGATCAGATTGAGGTATGTTATCCTCTAGTATTATTTTGTTTCTTGAACTTTGTACTCAAGTCTCCATCATTATCAAAGATCTACTTCCTGAACTAACCGTCATGGTTCTTGTCCGCTTTGGTTTCCATGACCGTTCTACAAGTGGTACCCCTCCTTCTAGCGCCAAGTTGTTTCGGTTGTGAAACGGGTGACCGCTTTGTGTTGGATGTCGCGACCGCGATGGAAAGCCTCGTGTGGCCGTCATGGAAACCCTGCAAGACAACAAAAGTAAACTACCCCCGGGGGATGCCGAGGAAACCCCCTCCGACGCTCAAGTCAGTATTATGTCCGTGAAGGATTTGGAGAGAGAAAGAAGAGAGATAGATAGAGAAAGTAGTGTTCAGAATGTACCCGCAGAATAGTACCATTTGGCTATTTATAGAGGTGCTATTCCTCTAACAGGGTGAATAATCCGTAGACACGTGTATGGTTGTGATGTGCCTGACATGAGAAAGATTCCTCTATTTTGTCTTATTAGATGGCCGCCAACAGTGTTGTCGGACAACTTCATGGAACTGACTTCAAGCGTTGTTATGGCTGCCTCTTGATCGCGTCTGGGTATGATGCTCGCGGACATGCTAATGCGTCCGCTAGCATACTTGGTACTACCCATACAGATGGATCGAAGATTGAACATGTCGAGGATGACAAAGGGGACATGTGAAACGTTTGACATGCACTTGTAATCACGTCCTTCACTTCTGATCCTAATTTCTAAGTCATTTGTTTTCGCCATATCACGGTTGCTTGGACATGGGATACGCCCAAGGCTGTGACTATGGCTAGAGGTTTTGGGGTTGATGATGTGTTAAATCTACTCTCTCGTATGTAGTATTGAAGTACGTTTAAGAAAGAAGAGTTGCTAGGGATGTAAATGGCGTGAGAGATTGAATGGGATGGATTTGAGCGAGATGGGAGGCATAGGAGGAAACTGTCGATGGATAGATTTGAAGCTGTAACGTGGGAAACATAAAAAAAGAATAAGATGGGAAGTAGTATAACGTTAAAGGGCACGTGAAAAGGGTTTAGAACTTTCATTTTTGGAAAAACTATTGTGATTTCGATGGCTTGCATTTGTTTGTTCTATTGGTGAGTGTATTTATAGAAATTTTGATGAGCAAGATTAAAAGATAGCAGCCATGGGATACTGATGCATGTGCATTTGTCTACGGACAATCTCGTGCTAAAGGGTACACATTCATCATGGTAGCTATAGTGCATGCAAAAGTAATTATGTATTACTAGTTTGCAACATATGTAAAGGTCCCCTCTTTTTTATACTAATATATGAAGAATAGTCTGTGTTCAAATATTAAGCCTAGAAATACGTAGACTTCTAGAATTAAAAATCAATATTCAAAGTTCAAAACATTTTAAAAGAAAAAAGAAACATCACGACAACCATTAAAATGAGATTTTTAATTGTCATTAGCTAACCCAATTACATAATATAAAATTTAATATAGATAATTTATTGTTTTCTTTGATTAACCCAAAGTTTTGGGAGTTATATTTTTTAAAAGGTTTTGAAGATAACGAACTGATGACAAATTAAATTCTTACTAATTTATGTGTTGAGTTATCTGTTATTAATCTTAGTTCACAAAGTAAAGTCAAGAAGATCACAACTTATACAAGCAATATTAATAA
The DNA here is from genome assembly GCA_947646795.1 of Beta lomatogona. Lineage (NCBI taxonomy): Eukaryota > Viridiplantae > Streptophyta > Magnoliopsida > Caryophyllales > Amaranthaceae > Beta > Beta lomatogona. The sequence goes on along the minus strand of CANSNZ010000526.1, from coordinate 109,003 downwards.
CAAGGGCATGGAGCTATGAAAATTTTAGGTGTGGCTATTCATGAAATTAAACTATATAAATGAGTATTCATATCGTTTAATCTTCATGTGAGAAGTACAGTGACCAAACACCAAAGTCGTAACACCTAGTGTGTTTTTTCCGCAATAGTATATACATATGAGAGGGTTTTTGGGGAATTATCTTAATGCTCTATTGGAGGGAATAGGGATGTCCATCCTCTGAGAGTGATTCTTACATGAGTGAATTACACGGGTTGGTCCCGTGTACGTCGTACGCCCCTCCGACACTTAAGTCAAAACTATACTTTCTAGATAGAGAAAGGAGAGTGAGAGTCCATAAATTCAGACAAAGTTACCTATACTTGTACTGCAAGTCTATATCTATAGTGGTACTATGTTGATAGAATTTGACTTTGATCAAGGATAATTTAGACTTTTCACCCTTAGTTAGGCCAAGAATTGGGCAGACCCAAACAATAATTGTTATGAATGAACTATGTGCAATGAACATTGTAGTGGAACTAAGTTTGTTTGAGAGAACTAGGATTTGCTCCCTTTGACCCAACCCATTCCTTAAGCACATGAATAAATTGTAAGACATTACGTGTATATCTAGCTAGTAATTCTTTCATTCCAATTTACTCGTAACATATGGACTTTCATACCTCCAAATGTACAACTTTAACCATTAATATCTTCAATTATCTATGAGTAAAAAATTATATAAAAAAAATTATTATTATTTTAAAAGTATACATCTAGACGAATTTCACAAGATCCCTCATTACTATGTTGAACCTTACATATTAATCACACTAGATGGCTAAAGGGGAGTGTATGAATATTGCAAAAGTCCATATATTGCAGGTAATTTGGAACGGAAAAAGTATGTATCGCATCCTGTTGTACTTGTTGCAATTATTTAAGAAGTATGTATGATCATCCTGTTGTACTTCTTGCCATTATTGTGGAACCAAAAGAAGTATGTATGTGCATCCTGTTTCGGTAGTGAAACGGTGTCGGACAAGGAGGTGTCCGGCAGTATGAGAGTGGGCGTCCGAGACTGAAAGTCTGCAAGGAAGACAAACGTAAACTACCCTCGGGGGGATGCGAGGAAACCCCCTTCGACGCTCAAGTCAGTAAGTGCCCGATAAGGATCTTAGAGAGAGAGATAGAGAGAGAAAGTAATGCTTAGAATGTGAGAGAATGTGCATGTAGAATAGTACCATTTGGCTATTTATAGCAATACTATTCATCTGACAGGGTGCGTAATCCTGTGACACGTGTATGACTATGATGAGTCTGATTGGAAGGAAGATTATCCTCAAATGTGGCCGTGAATGCCTTCTCGGACTGTTTATCAGAAACGGCCTGGACTCTACTGATGAGGTCGCGTTTCAAGTTTATTGATGTCGGCCACAAAGGATGTGTCCGACAGTGAACTTGGACATACCCATATAACTAGCCCCCCCAGCATCATTGGAGGTCGTGACCGGCATTGATGTTATACTGAGGGCGCGAGTGAATTTTTTATGCTCTATATTTCCCTCTGCTGCCACGTGTTGCCCTGGGGAGACTTCGTTTTTCGAAAAGTGCAATCATGACCTTTTTGTGAAATCCCGCTTTTTTTTTTTTATTCATTAACAGGTTGGGCTTAATGAATGACATTTGGCATTCATCCACGAAAGAAGTTGATGGGTCAGTTCATCTTGGCCATTCAATCCCGCTTTTGTAAAGAAGCGTTAGTTCCCCTTTCTTATTTTCTACACTTCGTCTTCAACCTTCCATATTTCTCTGGTTTTTGCGATTTTCTGAGAACATCAATTCCTCTTTTCTTCACCAAGATCCTGCCTTTAAGTTACCAAATCTCCTCAAAAGTGTTCTGAGTCGCCGTGCTGGCCGCACGCCTGGGCGTACTCCCGGCCGATCTGCTGGACGTGGGGATCAGGAATCTCCTCGTCCTGTTGTTCACGTTCCTGTTCGTCGCGGCGGGGGTGGCGTGACTGTGGGTCAGAGGCGGCCTCGTGAGCCCTCCGATAATAGTCCCAGCAAGAGGCAGGCCCTGGATGTTGCCGCTGCTTCTGAAACACAGCAACCGGAGACCGCTATACTGTTCCGGACCATAGTCCCATCCGGGAATCATCTGCCACCAGGGTTTCTCCTCTGAATGCTGCCATCGACAGCATTGGGACGACATTGAGATCTGGTTCTTCCATGCGCCAAAAAATTTATGACATCCTTAGCTCCCCCAGTTTTTTGACAAACCTTGGGCCGGGAATATTTTCTCGGATCCATGAGTGGATTGAGCGCAAAGAGGTTATCCTTAGTGCCGCTGTGAAGGCTGCATTTTTTCGTTCCCTTCTGTCCCCGGGAAAATTTATCAACCCAACTGGGACGTGAGGGAAGATGAATCCCTATATGCTGATATTCCAGCTAATGGCGGTACTCTCGGATACCGTCTCCTCAAGGGCCTCCAGCTGCCCATTGATTGCCCAGCCGACAAGCTAGTAGCGCCGGTCGCCCAACTTGCTCACGACCTTGTTGTGGTAAGGTTCAAGATCTGATATATATATATATATATATATATATATATATATATATATATATATATATATATATATATATATATATATATTTTATCGTCTTTCTGATGCAGACTGATAATTCCGCCATTGAGCTTATTGAACAATTTGCCCATTATCAATCCGAGTTTGATAGGCAAAAGCAATCCTTGGATGAGCTTCAGGCCCAGTTTAATGCTGCCCGAGTTCACTCTGACAATATACAGCAGCAGCTTGATGCCGAGAAGGCATCGCGGGCAGTCGTTGATGTTGTACTGGCGGATTTGCGAACTAAGGCTGCAAAGGTTGAGCAGGCTGAAAAGAAGTCAGCGGAGCTTGAAGCTGCACTGGCGTCCATTAAGGGTGAGATGGCCACCGCCATTTCTAAGGCCAAGGATGATGCCGGCGCTCAGGCTGTGGCTGATTTTAAAAAATCTGAAGAGTTTGTTGGTATGTTGGGAGAGAGATATGACGGCGGCTGGGTAGCTGCTAAAAGATGTGTTTGCCATTCTCACCCGAACTTCAACTGGGAGGAGATGGAAACCGCTTTTGTAGAAGGTGTTCACACACGCCCTCTGGAGGGTGAGCCCTTCATCTGCGAGGAGCATGTGATTGCCAATGTTCTTCCCGTCGCTCAGGATGAAGAGGTGCCTCTCCCTTGATGTTTTTGGCGGTCATCTCCAGGCTCTTCAGTTGACTCTAATAGCTATTAGAATTTTGTTTTTCTAATATTTTGTAAACGTTGAATTCGGCCCAATATGGCATGTACCTTGGATAAGCTTTACAATTACAATTACTTCTATGAATTTTTGATGCCTTTTTGGTGGCTGCCCACATTTTTGCTTGTAGTTGGCCGCCATGCCAGTAATTAGTAATGAAGCTTAATTTTTGTGAGCTTTTGTTCTCTTCTGCTTTCGCTTTATGGCGAAGTAGCATTGCTTTATGGCTACTTTCATATTTGATCTGTCATATGATTTTTCTCGTACGTGGCCTGTCAATTGGCTGTTTTTTGTTTTTGACTAGCCATATGGTTGTTTTTGTACTTAGACCTGTTATATGGTCGTTTTTGTACTTAAACCTGTTATATGGTCGTTTTTGTACTTAGACCTGTTATATGGTCGTTTTTGTACTTAGACCTGTTATATGGTCGTTTTTGTACGTGGCCTGTTATGTGGCCGTTTTCATTTTTGACCTGTTATATGGTCATTTTTGTACTTAGACCTGTTATATGGTCGTTCTTGTATATGGCCTGTTATGTGGCCGTTTTCATTTTTGACCTGTTATATGGTCGTTTTGGACTAATGGAACGTAGCGTACATAAGATAAGCGTAAAACAATTAATGGAATACTCACGGGAAGTTATATTATTAAAACAAAAAAGTAATGGCTCTTGGCCTTTTACATGAGATATCTACACATATACTTCTTTAAAACACTTGTGTTCCAGCAATTCTTTAGTTCAATGCCATCCATCGTTTTCAGCACAAAGGAGCCGGGACTAATTTCTTTAGATATTTGATATGGTCCTTCCCAGTTGGCTGTTAACTTCCCTTCAGCGTGAGCTTTTCCGGTGGCTGCCGTCCTTTGTAGTACTAGATCTCCTTTTGCTAATGGCCTTTCAAGAACTCTCTTGTTGTATGCTTTACTGATACGATCTTTGTATGCAGCAGCTTTGAGTTCCGCTATCAACCTTGTTTCTGCTAGAAAATCTAGATTTTCTCTTAAGGCTTGATCATTGTTCTTTAGATCTTTGTATTTGATCCGATATGATGGTAAACCAACCTCTACCGGCAAGACTGCTTCCGTTCCAAAAGCTAGCTTGAATGCACTTTTTCCCGTTGCCTCCTTTTCTGTTGTTCTATTGGCCCATAATACTGCTGGAATCATATCGGCCCAAGCTCCCTTGAGTTCATCCAACTTTTTCTTTAAGGCTGCGAGAATCTGTTTGTTTGCGGCCTCCGCTTGCCCATTGCTCTGCGGGTGACATACGGCTGAAAATGCGAACTTTACTCTGAACTCGGACATAAAATTTTTGATCGGCCGACAGTCAAATTGCGCGCCGTGATCAAAGACTATTGCAGCCGGTATACCAAACCTTGTCATTATATTTTGCCAAATGAACTTTTTGACTTGATTTGACTTTATCTTTGTTGTCGGCTCTGCTTCGATCCACTTTGTGAAATAGTCGATACCAACAATCAGGAATCTACGGCCGGCAGTGGCTGCTGTAAAAGGTCCAAGGATACCCAAACCCCACTATGCAAACGGTATCGGACATATTATAGGCTGGAGGTCGTTCGCGGGTCTATTGATGATGGGAGCAAATTTTTGACATTTGTCACATTTCTTGACATAACCTTGTGCGTTTGCCAACATACTCGGCCAATAATATCCAGCTCTCAATGCTTTTAATGCTAACGCTTTGCCCCCAATGTGATTTCCACAGATTCCCTCATGTATCTCCTCCAAAATTTTCCCTGATTCCCATGCCGTTGCACATTTTTAACAGCGGTAAGCTAAATGATTTCTTATATAGCTCATTCTGGTAAATGACATACCAACTTGCTTGCCTTTTCAACTTCCTGGCTTCCATCGCGTTCGAAGGGAGTGAGCCCGTAAGTTTATAAGCCACTATTTGACTAAACCATTCGCCTTGCTGATTGACATTATTTACAATCACGGTTTTTTCGGTGATGCTTTTCTCTTTCAAAACCTCCACCATAACAGATCTTTCAATGCTCAAAGAGTCAGAGCTTGCCAGTTTGGAGAGTGCGTCCGCTTTAGTGTTGTCGGCCCTGGGGATGGCTTGAACATCAAAGTGAGTCAGCTAGGCTATCAATTCCTTGGCCTTCTCCACGTATTTTTGCATATTTGCTTCTCGGACCTCAAACTCCCCTTTCAACTGGCCATTAACTAGCTGCGAGTCCGTTTTCAAAGATACGCTTTTGGCCCCAGCTGATATGCACATCCTCAATCCCGCGATTGCCGCCTCGTACTCTGCCTCATTGTTTAAAGCTGGGAAAGTGAACTTGATGGCGTATTCAAAAATATTTCCTTCTGGGCTGGTCATTACAATGCCAGCCCCTGAGCCACTTGCTGCTGACGAGCCATCTACTTCTAACAACCAAGTGCTTTCTTCCACCTGCTCTTCTTCGTAAGATGCCTCCACGATAAATCCGCCAATGCCTGGGCTTTTATCGCGGTTCTTGGTTTGTAATGGATATCATACTCGGACAACTCAACTGCCCACTTCAAGAGACGTCCAGAACTGTCCATCCTCTGCAAAGCTTTTTCCAGCGGTTGATTAGTCAAAACTTGAATGGGATGACAATCGAAATATGGCCTGAGCTTTCTGGCGGCGATTATCACGGCCAACGCCATCTTCTCAACCAGCTGGTAGCGGCTCTCAGGGCCGTTCAGGATGTGACTGACAAAGTATATCGGTTGTTGCCTCTTTTCCTTTTCAACCATTAGAACAGCCGCGACGGTTTTTGGAGAAGCCGAGATATATAATTGCAATGTATCCCCCATTTCTGGCCTGGTGATGGTGGGTAGAGTCTTTAGATGCTCCTTGACTGCGACGAAAGCTTGACTTTGTTCCTTGCCCCATTCAAATTTCTTGTTTCCTCTCAATAATGCGAAGAAGGGCAGGGCCTTGTCGGCCGACTTGGAGATGAAACGAGTTAATGCAGCCATTCTCCCAGTTAGCCTTTGTACGTCTTTTATTCCTTTCGGCTCTGGCAAATCCATAATAGCACGCACTTTGTCCGGGTTAGCATCAATTCCCCTCTTGCTGACCATAAACCCCAGAAATTTTCCTGCTCTCACCCCGAATACACATTTTTTCGGGTTGAGCTTCATCTTGTATCTTCTCAGAGTATTGAAGGTCTCTCTTAAATCATCAATATGCTCGCGATCTGTTTTGCTCTTGACGATTGAATCGTCCACATAAACTTCGATGTTCCTTCCCTTCTGCTCAGCAAATACTTTGTCGACCAGTTTCTGGTATGTGGCCCCCACGTTTCTCAGGCCGAAAGGCATTGCTTTATAATTAAACACTCCACAGTCTGTGATGAAAGCTGCTTTCTTCCTATCATCTTCCAGAAGACTGATCTGGTGGTAACCTGAAAACGCGTCCATAAAGCTCAAAAGAGCATGCCCGCTAGTTGAATCTACCAACTGATCAATTCTTGGCAGAGGATAACAGTCTTTTGGACGCGCTCTGTTGAGATATGTGAAGTCGACATACATTCGCCATTGACCGTTTGCCTTTTTCACCATCACCACGTTTGCTAGCCATTCCGAGTAATCACAGGGTTCAATAAAGTTGGCCACTAGCAGTTTATCAACTTCCTCCTTAACGGCCTTATTCTTTTCTGCTGAGAAGTTTCTTTTCTTTTGCCTTACGGGACGAACTGAGCTGTTGACATTCAGGCGATGTACTATCACGGCCGGGTCTATTCCCGGCATCTCATCTGCCGAGAACGCGAACACATCATCGTTTTCTCGTAGGAGGGTTATCAGGTTAATTCTGACCTCTGGGTCCATGTCCGTTCCGATAGCCACAGTCCTCTCTGGATCATCTGTCAACATTTCCAGCTTGGACTTCCCCTCAGGCTTGGGTCTTGGCAAATCCTCTGGCCGAGATTCAAGCTCCACCATAGCAATATCCAAAACATCTCCTTGCTTCTCAGATTTTTCCTCGCCTGCCTGGGTCGTGCTCTTAACTCTTTTTTCTTTTCTTGCTGGCGGGCATAATTCTTCAACAGGAACCCTTCTTGCCGGCTGTTTTAAAGCCGTCAAATAACATGATCTTGCTGCTTCCTGGTTTCCCCTGATCTTCGCTGTTATACCCGAATTGGATACATACAGCATAGTCAAGTGATAAGTAGATACCACTCCCTGAACGTCATGAATTAACGGTCTTCCAATGATTGCATTGTATGCTCCCGGAACGTCTACTACCAGGAATTCGGCCATCACATCTCTGGCTTCACTATTCTCGCCAACCCTGACCGGCAATTTTATAATCCCTTCTGGTATCGCGGATGCTCCAGTGAATCCGATCACTGGGTACCGAACTGGCTGTAAGTGCTCCCGGCCTATCATTAATTTTTCGAAAGTAGACAGGAATAAAATATTAGCGGAACTTCCTCCATCCACCAAAATTGTGTGAATCAAACAGTTTGCAACTTTTAAGGTGACCACCAGTGGGTCATCATGAGGGTAAATCACGTGCTTTGTATCCTCTAATGAGAATGACATGGCTGGTGGCTTTCTCCACTAGCAACTCTCATTAAAGTTCACCTAATGTCGGAACTCCTTTAAACTGGCTTTCGCCCCACTGACACTTCCGCCATGAATTGGACCGCCACTAATCACATGAATCTCTCCTATCCGAGATTGAACATTCTGATCTCTGGGTTTCATCAAGACGCCTTCGCTTGTCTGAGCTTTATATTGGGTGAAGTACCCTCTGCGGATGAGATCCTCCAAATTATCCTTGAGGTGCCGGCAGTCTTCAGTTAAATGGCCGTGATCTCCATGAAAATCACACCACTTGGTTTTATCTCGGTTTTTATGAAACATCTTTTTCGGTCTCTGCCATTTGTCACTTTCCTTGTTCATGGTGAATATTTGTGCTCGGGAAGTAGTGAGCTGAGTGTACGCATCAAATCTATCTTTGCGTTCACCTTTTTCCCGGCCATCCCGCTCTCGGTCATTTCCTTTTTTGACCATATTAGATTCTCTTCTTTCATCCCGGCCACGATCAACTTCGCAGCCTTTATCTTTCCATGACTTATCTTCTTTCTTCTTGTCAGGCTCCCGATGTTGGTTACTGGCTGCCTTGTCAAATTCCTCTCCTCTTATGAAATCATTTGCTTTGCCAAGCACTGGCCCTAACGACGTGAAAGATTTTCGGCCGAGATAACTCTTGAACGCAGTTCCTTCTCTTAATCTCGACATCAAGGCTAAAACCGCTACATCCTGCTGTAGCCTGGGAATAGATACGGCCTCTACATTGAAACGCCCGATGTAATCCCGGAGAGATTCGGTCTCCCCTTGCCTGATCGACAATAGTTCCCCAGTAGTGCGCTCACGGCGTCTGTTGCTTACGAAGTGAGTACTGAACATAGACGAGAGTTGAGAGAAACTGGACACATTACCAGGTTTGAGACTCTTAAACCAAGTTTGAGCTATGCCAGTAAGAGTGGACGGGAAAACCTTGCACCAGATAGCATCTATCTGCGTGTACAAATACATATGTCCTTCATAAGCTGCGACATGATCGTCGGGATCTGAGCTGCCGTCAAACTTGCATGATGGCATTTTGATTCGCGGCATTGGGTAATTAAGAACCTCCGGAACGAATGGGGAGAGTTTCGGCTTGATTAATAGATGTCCGCCACCCGAGTAGTTACTAACACCTGTGGTGCTGTACTCTTGGTAGGAGCGGCTGTGAGACTCTTCTGAGTGGTTAAGATCCTCAGTTTCCAAATCGACTTCCTCGTACTCTGGGTTGTCAATTTGTTCCTCCATCTGACGGTCTTCCGGCATTAACGTACGCATCCTTCTCACTGGCGTACCGTCAACGTTTCTACCAGCCATGGCCAGTGATCGTTTACGGTGCTGAACGCCTCTTGTGTTAGTAGCAGGAGTGCTATTAGGCTGAGGAGTGCCTTGTAACATCTGGATGAAGGACGCCACAGTTTGCAGCTGATCCGGTGAAAATTGGCTCAACTGGGCCAAATTGAAAGAGACACCACCAGGATTTACCTGAGCAACATTGTTTTCAGGAGTGCGCTGGTCATTGCCCTCTGGCATGTTGGAATGGTACTGGGGTACACCAATGGATCTGGTGATTGGTAGATGAGAAGATCCTTGTCCGATCTCTAATCCAGATGGACCACGACTTGCATCGTTTGTCTTTTCCATGACTGCTTCGCAAGGATAAGAGGACCCTCCTTCTAGCGCCAAGTTGTTTCGGTAGTGAAACGGTGTCGGACAAGGAGGTGTCCGGCAGTATGAGAGTGGGCGTCCGAGACTGAAAGTCTGCAAGGAAGACAAACGTAAACTACCCTCGGGGGGGATGCGATGAAACCCCCTCCGACGCTCAAGTCAGTAAGTGCCCGATAAGGATCTTAGAGAGAGAGATAGAGAGAGAAAGTAATGCTTAGAATGTGAGAGAATGTGCCTGTAGAATAGTACCATTTGGCTATTTATTGCAGTACTATTCATCTGACAGGGTGCGTAATCCTGTGACACGTGTATGACTATGATGAGTCTGATTGGAAGGAAGATTATCCTCAAATGTGGCCGTGAATGCCTTCTCGGACTGTTTATCAGAAATGGCCTGGACTCTACTGATGAGGTCGCGTTTCAAGTTTATTGATGTCGGCCACAAAGGATGTGTCCGACAGTGAACTTGGACATACCCATACACATCCTGTTGTACTTGTTGCAAGTTTAATCTAGAGTCCATGCTAAGAAAAATTGTTTATCATGTTTAATTAGGACTTTAAATTGTTTTGGTATGTATTCTATTTTATCTCTAAACATATGTAGGTGTTACGATTCTATACATACTTAGCTTGGACTAAAAATTGGAAATAAGGTCCTGTTCTTTTGGGCATAGTTTCAGCTCAGTTCAATTCAGTTCAGTTCAGCTCACTTCACTTCAGTTAGTTTACTCTCACAATTTTAGTTCAATTCAGCCTAAAATAATAGGGTCTAAGTCTGCAACTTCACTTAAAAGAACTGTGTTTGGAACTGAATTTGCCGGGAACTAAGTATCAATTTTCTGTCCTGTTCACCCAGCAGAAGACTCGGTTATTATTATAACAACAAATTTGCTATCAATAGTTATTATAATAATCCTTGTACTTTATTGTATTAGCACCAGTTGGATCAGCAGAAGAGCCAAGGGCCCAAAGTTCAGGAAATATGTGGTGTTTGCTGCTCCATTTGCCATCGTTTACTGAATATGTCAACAAAGAAAAACTAATGCTTCGCAGAATCAGCAAATCACTTCTGTATAATACATGAGATAAAAGAGAGTGTGAAACAGAGGAATCTTCATAGGATTTTGTCATTTTGATAAAGATGAAAGAACCTGATCTTGAATGCTTAACATTTAACAACTTCTAAATTTTTCTAGTTGTGGCTTTTGGCAATATTTAATCTGTTAGTGACGGTAAGGATGTGGAACTTAGATTGTTGTATAGGCCTTTGGCTTGGTTGCTTGTATTTTAGAATGCAATGGGATCATTTCTAACAGGTTTCTCCGTCACTCTTTAAGGATTTTTATGCTGTACAATTTTGTTGATAATGCAATACGATACTAGTTCTTAACTTCTTATTAGTATATAATTTTGTACAATTTTTATTTTGTATTAATAAGAAGTTTGTTTAAATCTAATGATGTGGACGAATAATATTGAGTAGCACATATAATGGTACAAAAGAGGGGACAGAAGATTTAGACTTCTAAACAAGTTTCGTGATAAGAGTATTAGACCATATAGCGACTTTTTGGATTGCACACAAATATCTGTATTTATATGCACAACTGTTCATCACAAATTATTTATACAAGTACAAGATTGCATGAATCAAACAAAACACAAATTCTGTAAAAGAATTTGCCCAATCCATCCATATAATAACCCTCTTCCCTTCAGTTAGGGAAAACCGGTATACTCTGTTCATACCTAAAGAAATTGCTTGGATCAACCTTAGCCTTAACTTGCAACAATCTCTTCACATTGTCCTTAAAAAAGTCTGAAGCAAAAACTAAGCTCCCCTTCTGGTTAGTCCCAACATCAATATCCCTATAATTCAAGAATGCTTCCCTTGGGTTCTTAGACACAAAAGGAGTGAATGCATCATGAAGTTTTCGAGTCGCTTCGAGATTCCTTCTTGTAGCCTCAGCACTATCATCCTGCCAAAGTGTAAGGTATTGCATCTTAAATAGATTCCCAGCTCGATGAGGAAATGCTGTCGCATTCGCTGCAATTTCGTTCATCCTCCCGCCATAAGGATTCCATTGCATCAACAAAATGTTGTCTAACATCTGCGCTTCAATCATCTTCTTCCATATCGTCTCCAAGCCTTCCCTTGGGATCGACTTTTTCACGAAATCGGACTTGTGTTTTCCGTAAGAATGGGGTGATGTTGGTGTCCTTTGCAGTAACACCTCAAGGGAGGTTCCCTTTGGAATACCATTCCAAAATAAAGTTGTTTCTATCCATGACATCTCAGAGCAATCTTGTGCTTGTAAACTTAAAAGTGGAAAGCTCGTTTTCATCAAGGAAAGAAGTGCATTGGCACGTCCTAGATATTGCCCAATGAATGAAACTTGGACCGTCTTCGTTCCTCCTTGTTGAATAACTTGTGGTTGCACTCTAATGAAGAGCTTTCTATCTATTGTAGAAGCTATTTGTTGCCATTGTAGGACTATATTTGTCGCACCTTGTTCCAATGTCTTTTGAACATTGAAAACAGTAACAATATTTGGAACACGTATTAATTTTATTTTCCAAGATAAAATGACACAAAAACTAGCACCACCGCCACCTCTAATGGCCCAAAAAAGATCTTCACCCATACTTTTACGATTGAGAATCCTACCATTTGCATCAACTACATGTGCATCAATAATATTATCGATTGATAAGCCATATTGTCGTAACATATTCCCATATCCACCCCCGCTAAAGTGGCCTCCGGCGCCAAGAGTAAGGCATACTCCAGCAGGGAAGGCATGGATCTTACTCTTTTGGGCTATCTTATAATAAAGTTCACCAAGAGTTACCCCAGCCTGAATAGTAGCAATCTCACTTGGTATATCGATATCGATGGATCGAAGATTAAACATGTCGAGAATGATAAATGGATCATTCGAGATGTATGATAGGCCTTCGAAATCATGCCCACCACTTCGAATCCTAATCTGTATGCCATTTGCTTTTGCACATATCACGGTTGCTTGGACATGGGATACATCCAAGGCTGTGACAATGGCTAGAGGTTTCGGGGTGGAAGATGTGTTAAATCTACTATCTCGGACGTAATTATGAAGAACGTTTAAGAAAGAAGAGTTACTAGGAGTGTAGATAGCATTGGAGATTGGAGGTGAAGGAGTTGAACGAGTTGGAAGACATTTAAGAAAATTTTCAATGGCTGAAGTTGAAGCTCTAACATGGGAAATGACAAATAAAAATAAAAATGGAAATAATAGAACTTTAGAGACAACCATATAAGAGTATGGGATTTTCATAGTTTTTTTGTACTTGTTCATTTCTAATGGCTTGTTTGATCTATTTATAAAAAAAACGAATGAAGGGATGATATGCATGGTGGATTAGTCAATCTGGACTGCTATGCCGCGTTTGAAGATGGAAATTGAGTTGGGGATAATACCTCGAGTATTAATATAAAGTATAAACAATGATGTTCTACAAAAGCGTGGTTTATGCACCAAGGTGCACAATGCTCACTATGCATTCGAAAGAACATTTTGTTTATCTAAAAGAATATGAATTTTTTTAGTAAATTTTCTAAGCAAAAAGAACGTGTTTAATCTTCATTCATCAATTAAGAACATGGATCATAAGTATGAAAGAACATACATAGTTATATACTAAAAGAACATATTTTTCAAATTTAAATTTTACAAAAATATCACCAATGAATTTGAAATCAAATATTAACGTCATGTTCTAATTTAATTAGCATCATAATCTTATTATATTAACCTTTTAAATTAAAAATATACTTATTTTGAATTATACTTATTATTTTCTTGGTAAACATCTTTATCTTCTTTTTCATATTGAGTCATGTTCTTTTTGTAGATACTGAGAGTTAAATAGATTCTTGGTTTTTTCCGTACATCGTTGTGTTCAAAAGAACATAGGTCGTAATAAAAAAAACATTAAATAAAAAAAACATACAATTTAAACTCAAAAAATTGGGTGCACAATTAACACTATGCACTTGGATACACCTTCTAAATTGCACATAATCTACCCTACAGAATCATTAAGGATATTGTCTGATAGTGCGTAATAATTACGGATGCAACATGCAAAGAGCAGTCAACGTTCAAAAAATATATACTATGATATTTATGGAAATAATGATACGCCAGCATCCAAAACTTCATAATCGGCAAATATCTTTTATCACAATCAATACCTAAATTGTGAAAGCAACAAAAAAAAAATACCTAACATAAATGAATTACTTATTATTTCAGGCCGTTTTAAAATAAATAAAATATTACTTTATTTGTATTTATTTCTCTCTATCTTTCATCATCACATGGGTCCCTCTTTTTATTTCTCTCTATCTCTCTCGTTTCCTTAATCCCTGAACCAAGGTCGCACGTTTCATTTAAGACAGAACGAAGGAAGTACATATATTGAGAAATGAACCTTATTTTTCTAGAAAAAAGGGGGAGGATATCATTGAAGAAAAATCATAATCATTGCGTACAAGATTGTTAGTTGATGGAGAAAATATACCACCTCTTTTTTAAGATACAATATTTAATTATTTTAATTCACCCATAGAAGATATACTACCTCCATTAGTTGTTATTAGTTAATCATAATCCTGGCTATATAAATTGTACAAGAAGTGGATGTGTTAAATTTAGTCATCAAACGTTAAATGGGTCTAGGTCACACCCGTTAGGACTTTTTTTAAAAAAATTCAAATGCTGATTTGTATAGAATACGTGAAAGATAAGGTAGTGTTTTTTTTGAAGGTAAGATGAAGAATTGAAGATCCCTTGCAATTGGATAATGGGGAATTGGGGATCCCACTTGCAAGAGGCAATAATCGAATCCCTGCCACAGGGGTGGAAGGAGGGCTCCAACCAACTAGGCCAAACTTGAATCTTGTGAATGATAAGGTAGTAGAAATATATTTATATATATGATGTATAATTTGAAGATGTAATAATGTCGTACTTTGAAGAAATGTATCTTCGAAATAATTATACTTATATTCATAATTCTATAATATTTGATTTGTAGTTATTGCTATATATAATATAAAGGATGCTTTTCTAAAAAAAATTATTAAACTACTTATGTATTTATTCAAATATTTTCATTTATAGTTTCTTAAGTTAACAGATATTCTAGATTTTTTTTTTTTTTGAAACCTTACAGTTGTTAGTCGGTCTTTTAGTTTTATGTTGTTTGAATATATATTTGATCTTCCTATTATATATTGATAGAATATTCTCGATATGGAAAAAAAAAAATATTTAATTTTAAAAAGATATATGTTGATTTTAGAAAATTATACTTTTGATATTCAAATTTTCATAATTTTTGATTTTTGCTTATTGCTAAATTTTGAAATTTATTAAAAATTCTATTATACTATTTATATAGTATATAAAAGTGTTTTCCTTTTTAGTTGATTAAGTTAACATATATTTTTAACAAGTTCTGAATATTTACAATTATCTGTCGATCATATATATATATATATATATATATATATATATATATATATATATATATATATATATATATATATATATATATATATATCTTCCTATCATATATTGACATAATTATGTCAATATGAAAAACTGAAATTTTTAAATCAAAAGGTTATATCTTGATTTTTGAATTAAATGAGCAAAAAATTGCATTAGGTGTACTATGTATAGAGTTCACCCGGATATATAATGAATGATTTCTCATAAGCTTAAGATTTTGATAATGGCTTAGAAATTTATGTGCTTATCACCAATACTGTGTTTTTTTTTTTTGGCTTGAGGCATGTTTCTCCAGCTTATTTTCAGTTCAGTTCAGTTCAGTTCAGTTCAGTTCAATTCAATTCAGTCCAGTTCAATTCAGTTCCTAAATGATAATCATTACTATTAATTAGTTAAAATTTAATTCAGTTCAGTTCAATCATATCAATTCAATTCAGTTCAGTTCGGCTCAGTTCAATTCAGTTCAGTTCAGTTGTTTTATGCCGAAGAGAACAGGCCCTTGGTCGCATCCTTCATATTTAGATGTTTCATATCTTTTCGATTTTCTATTTTAAATGAGATCAGCAATTTGGACTCTTTCCCTTCAATCCTCTTCCTAGTTATGGAATCACTTGAGATTTAACAAACCATCACTTAAGATTTAACAAAGCATTAAATTAGTCCCTTTACACCCGTTGATAGATAATAAAATAAATATGGGGGTTTTCTACGTAGTGTCCTTGTGTTTTATGAAATTCCCTTACTAATTGAAAATCCTACTCCAAATCTCACTTAGCCTTTAATTTCTCATATCCTATCCCAAACCACAGTCAATTAACAAGGCTAAAAGAATCCTACTCTATGCCCACATAGTAAGAAAGTCCCAAAATCTGCTGATTGATATCGTGTATAAGGGTATTTTGTGTAACGTTTAGAAAGGCTAGGGGGACAATGTGAAAATTTCAAAAAGGTAGCGTACAACATAGAATTTCGTAAAACACAAAGGCAATACGTAGAAAAAATATGTGCACCACGTAATAAATTAGGTCTACACCCTCTACAGTATACTTCATCAGTTTTTCATTCTTCCATACGACTAACTAATGACATAGGACTTTAGGAGTATAATAGTGTTAATATAATGAACTGGGGAAGCATTTTAGGTGCCTAAAATAATAAGGTGCCGACATTTTTAGGTGCTAAAATGAATTAGAGTGTTTGGGAAATACCTAAAATAAAAATTTCAAAGTGTTTAAAATGATTAAAATTGACAAGTTAAAAAATTTAACCTTTCAAAATCAAGTAATACCTGACATCCTGGAAAAAAAATTATATTATTTGAACTTTTAACGTTTCTCTCTCTTTTTCTCTCTCATATTGCTTCTTCTCTACTGCTGCTGCTCTTCCCTCAATTCCTTCCTCCATCTTTTCTCAAATTTCCTTCTAGCCATTGACAATCGGGATTTTTACCTGCAAATTTTGTTCTGTGTTTCTCCAATTTTTGTCAAAAAAAATTTCATTTGGGTTTGTTCATAATATTACTAATAGCATTGCCTGGGTGATAGTTATTAGAATGAGGGAGAGGTGGAGTTTTGGAAGATTCGGCTTCCGGGGATGACCATGGTTGATAGGAGAAGGTAATAGATGATATTGCAGTGTTAATCAACGCAAGGAGGAAAATATGGGGGATGTTGAGTCAACACAAGGATGAAGGGGATTGAGGTTTGATGAGTCAAGTAGTCAACGCAAGGGAAATAACCGAAGGGAAGAGGAATGAAGCCATAAGCTTTAAAAAAAAATCAAATCTTTGGTAAAATTTTGTGGAGGTGGAACCTCATATAAACCTTCAGATTTTGTGCCACGATATTATATATTATAAGTATGTTAGCTTTTTTTTACGTATTACAATAGTTTCTACACATAATATGACATTATAGATATAAAGATATTCATTTCATAATTGCTTGTGGAGAATACAAATTCCCTAATATAGTATTTTGGTTCAAGTGAGCTTAACAGTTTTTATGTTGTTACATTATTGGTTAAATGCATTAAAAATAGGGTTAATATATATAATAACAATCACTAATTAAAATAATTAATCAACTTATTCAACTAGTTCTGCCAAATAGTTAAGCTAAGCAACTATCTTATCAGATTCAGCACCTTATTAGTTTCAGCAAACTTATGAGTTTCAACTTCTTTTCATCTAGCGTTGTCAAACAATCCCAATGTCGCCAGCTCAGGCATAACCTCTAAGGCATATGCCATATGCCTATATGCAGCACACTTCGTTCTCGTTCACAAATTACATCAATTGCTTGAGAATTCACATGGTGTGAGTATAAGTTGGGATGTCAATGGCGAGACAAATATGAAGGATGGTTTAGTCATACTCATTTCTATCTAAAATTTCTTGTACCCCCCATCCCAATCTCATCATTAGCGGTGTAAGTTTGGATTTCAATATGAATATAGCTCAAATACAATCTGGTTGAACTATGCCTTGAATTATTTATCTAGTGCTAGGGTAAAACGCCCTGGTATGGGTTAGGGGCCAACGCCCCCTAACTTTTCGGTATATGTTATTTAGTATATTGAGTCTGTTTTAGTTTCAAGTTTAGGCCCATCTATTTAGGTCAATTATTAGGGTACCATATAAACCCTATTGTTAACCGCTGCCTCAGTATTCTGTAATCTGTACTCTCTTCTAAACCTAGCTAATAACTCCTCTGTCTGTGGACGTAGCTAACACATTGTTAGTGAACCACGTTAATTCTTGTGTCAATTGTTCATTGTTATTTGTTTCGTTAATTGCATCTGCCACAACAAATCTTATTTCGAAAAATTGGTTTAAAAATTTGAATATGGTATATGTGACAAGAAGGTCACGGGTTCGAACCTCACACTAGTAGAGAATCAATGATTTGCGTCGGACCTGGGACCACCATTTGCGTCGGACATCGGTTCGACGGCACAGGTCTCGACGCACATGACAGAGACATGATCGGCGTCGGATTACGATGCGACGCAGAGGTAGTGCTATTTGCGTCGCATGTACTGCATAGTCCGACGCAAATGACCCTTTAGCCCCAGCCCCAACAGCACCATCTGCGTCGCATGATGGTCTGTGTGCGACGCAAAACATCCATTTATATTAAAAAAAAGTCAATTTGCGTCGGACATTGAACACCATCCGACGCAGATGACTATTTTTATCAAAAAAAAAAAATTTGAATTTGCGTCGTGTTGGAGTATGTCCTACGATCAAGTGCATAACTCAAAAGTTATAAATTACTAATTATATCCAATATAGTTTAGGTAGTCATGATGCTTTGCTAGAAGCCAATCTTGACTTGTAATATTAATAAATGATTAATATTTACTACTGAACTTGTTTGGACCTACAGGGTCACACCTAAACTACATTATTCTATTGGAGACTAATATTATTTGATAATACAAATAAATACTTTATTGCTAAAATAAAATGAGATAATTATAATATCTTCTCATTTAGTAAAATATCAATTATAGGGATAATTGATTATGTTAATCTTTGATTGATTGGAATCAATTAATTAAATGAGTAACAATATCAATCATGTGATGATTGATTGCCCATAAATAAGGAAAGCAATGTATCATCCTTTTTTAACACGCATATATCAAGGGTGATAATGTAAGAATTTTTTGACCATTCATTACTTTTGTGCATTGCTTAGCCGTGGGAGAAGAGAAAGAGAGTGAGAGAAAATTTTGCTCTCTAAAATTTTACAAGAGAGTATTATATCAAAACAATTAGTTGTTTTAAGGTTCTAGCAAATCTAAAAGTCTAATCTTCATTGTGGTGGTGGACTACTTGTGGAGGGATTTCATTTGAGATTCTAGAGTTAACATCAACGAGGCACGCTACAAAGGTACAATATCTTAACTCCCTCTTGTAGATTCATTATAGTATTTTTAGGGTGTTCTTGGGAATAGGATTTGTACAAATTGTTTGTATTTCCGCATCGTAAATCTTATTAGTGGTATCAGTCGCCTCCCTATTTATGCTATTTAGATCTTTGTAAATGCATATTATTTAATCTTGTTAGTATTAATTTTACAGCATATTATTTTGTTTTTTATTGGAATTCGAATAATATTAATATATGATATTTAGTATTCGCATTTCAATTTATTTATGAATAGCTCATATAATATATTTTTTTTCTCATATTCAATTTTTTTTTTTTGATGAGATCAGTACATTTTTTTTCCGATTATAAGTCCTTTAAGTATTTGTTCGAATAATATGATTATTAAATTTTTTTTTTAAGTTGAAATCCTTTACTCAATTTTTTATAGGTGTGTATATTTTATTTTTTAAATTACGCAAATTTGTAGGCAAGGGTGTCTAATTTGTTTAATTTTTCAAATTACATTACACATTTTAATTATTGACAATGGGATTTTAAATAATAAAAAAAAGGAGGACAAGTGCCGTATCATATGATGTTCTCTGTGATACTTCTTGATCTAATAAGATATCACAGAGAAGTATAGCACTCCCATGTTCATCAAGCATATGATACTTGGTTCATTATTAGTACTAATAAGATTTACGATGCGGAAATACAAACAATTTGTACAAATCCTATTCCCAAGAACACCCTAAAAATACTATAATGAATCTACAGGAGGGAGTTAAGATATTGTACCTTTGTAGCGTGCCTCGTTGATGTTAACTCTAGAATCTCAAATGAAATCCCTCCACAAGTAGTCCACCACCACAATGAAGATTAGACTTTTAGATTTGCTAGAACCTTAAAACAACTAATTGTTTTGATATAATACTCTCTTGTAAAATTTTAGAGAGCAACATTTTCTCTCACTCTCTTCTCTTCTCCCACGGCTAAGCAATGCACAAAAGTAATGAATGGTCAAAAAATTCTTACATTATCACCCTTGATATATGCGTGTTCAAAAAGGATGATACATTGCTTTCCTTATTTATGGGCAATCAATCATCACATGATTGATATTGTTACTCATTTAATTAATTGATTCCAATCAATCAAAGATTAACATAATCAATTATCCCTATAATTGATATTTTACTAAATGAGAAGATATTACAATTATCTCATTTTATTTTAGCAATAGAGTATTTATTTGTATTATCAAATAATATTAGTCTCCAATAGACTAATTAATCGACATTGTAGTTTAGGTGTGACCCTGTAGGTCCAAACAAGTTCAGTAGTAAATATTAATCATTTATTAATATTACAAGTCAAGATTGGCTTCTCGCAAAGCATCATGACTACCTAAACTATATTGGATATAATTAATAATTTATAACTTTTGAGTTATGCATTTGATCGTAGGACATACTCCAACAATCTCCCACTTGTCCTAGAGCAAGTGGTGCTTTATAATTCCTTTGTCTTTTATTGTTATATCTGAACATAAGGTAATAGATCTTAACATCCTTATGCAGTCCAGAATATTTCTCAGTCTCCAAGTTCAATTGTCAAACGAATGATTGAATCACAATCCATTCGAGCACGGCCATGCATTTTACAGTTTAAACTCTCTGAGAGGCTCAAAACAACATTTCTATGTAATAGGAGGACAATTCCATCTTATTTACCCTCTATCTTTCACACAACTCATAGCAACATTTACATTGCCTTTATAGTCTCCTTTTACGGCACGACGTTTGACAATGCCAAAGTGTACTAGTCATCAATGTAAGGAATCAGTGGTAAACTCAAGTCTGAGAAATCAACTCATTTATATTTTAGAGAAACTTATGACATTCAGCTCTTAAAGATTTCTTTATGTGGGTCAAATCCAATGTGTATTCACCAATTCACATTAATATAATTGATTAGACATCCAATGCCCCTATGATCCATGAAACATGATCATCAATCTATTTGATAAACTAATCATTATAGGTCATTAATGTCCCTACTTTAAGACCTGATTAGGGACTAGGTAATCATTTATTTTAGTTCACTTAATAGGGTTCCATAGTTGAGTCCTCGTACTCAACATCCTATTTAAAACAACTGATTACTTTGGACATTTGTTCTAATACTAAACCGAATTTAAACAAACATATATTTATAAATAATAAACATAAACCTTTTATTTCAATAATGAACTACGTTCAATATTAAATACAAATATAGGTCATTCTCCAATGTTCCTAATTCCCATAGCTGAAGTATGACTCGCATATTTCTGTTGAGAAAGTGGCTTAGTAAGCGGATCTGCAACATTGTTATCCGTATGAAATTTACATATCCTAACATCTCCTCGATCAACTATCTCTCGAATCAGATGAAATCTCCTGAGTACATGTTTGGATTTTTGGTGTGATCTTGGTTCTTTTGCTTGTGCTATAGCTCCAGTGTTATCACAATAAACATCCAAAGCACTAGCAATACTAGGAACCACTCCTAGTTCAGAAATGAACTTCTTTATCCAGACGGCTTCTTTTGCTGCTTCTGATGCAGCAATGTACTCGGCTTCAGTTGTAGAATCTGCTATGGTGCTCTGTTTGGAACTTTTCCAACTCACCGCTCCTCCATTTAAACAAAATATGAATCCCGACTGTGATCGAAAATCATCCTTATCTGTTTGGAAACTAGCATCAGTATAACCTTTTATACTTAGCTCATCCTCTCCTCCATAAACTAAGAATTTTTCTTTAGTTCTGTTAAGGTACTTCAGAATATTCTTCACAGCAGTCCAATGGTCATCACCTGGATTTGCTTGGTATCTACTGGTCATGCTCAAAGCATAGGAAACATCTAGTCTAGTACATATCATGGCATACATGATGGATCCAATAGCTGACGCATATGGGATCTTGCTCATGCGGTCTTTCTCGTCAGTCGTCGAAGGACACTAAGTCTTGCTCAGACTTATGCCATGAGACATGGGTAGAAAACCTCTTTTACAACCTTTCATATTGAACCTAGTCAGAACCTTATCAATATAAGTTTCTTGACTTAGTCCAATCATTCTTTTAGATCTATCTCTATAGATCTTAATGCCTAGTATGCATTGAGCCTCACCAAGGTCTTTCATTGAGAAACACTTTCCAAGCCATATCTTTACAGACTCTAGCATGGGAATGTCATTTCCAATCAGAAGTATGTCATCTACATACAAGACCAAGAAAACAATCTTACACCCACTAACTTTCTTGTAAACACAAGATTGCTCTTCATTTCTGAGAAAACCAAAACCTTTGATTGACTCGTCAAATCGGAGGTTCCAACTCCTTGATGCTTGCTTTAATCCATAAATGGACTTTTGAAGCTTGCATACCTTTCTAGGTGCATTAGGATCAATAAAACCCTCGGGTTGTGTCATGTACACTTCTTCTTCCAAAAAACCATTTAGGAAAGCGGTTTTAACATCCATTTTCCATATTTCATAGTCATAATATGAGGCAATTGCTAGAAGTATCCGAATAGATTTCAGCATAGCTACTGGTGAAAAGATTTCATCATAGTCTATACCATGAATTTGTTTGAAACCTTGTGCCACTACCCTAGCTTTATAAATATATACATTTCCATCCATGTCAGTTTTCAACTTGAAAACCCATTTGCATCCAATAGGTTTAACCCCATCGGGCAAATCAACCAAGTTCCAAACTTGATTTTCATACATGGAATCCATTTCGGATTTCATGGCTTTTGACCATAAGTCGGAATCAGAACTAGCCATAGCTGCTTTATAGGTAGTAGGCTCATTGTTTTCTAAAAGCAATATTTCTTTATTTTCAGACACGAGAAATCCATATCTCTCAGGTGCTGAAACTTTCCTAGTAGACCTACGAGGGGCGGGTGCCACGGAGGTAGATTCCACAACAGGTTGTAAAGTCTTATCAGTTTCCACAACTACTTGTAGGGGCTCCTGATTTTGTGGCTCATTTTCAGCTCGAATTTCCTCGAGGTGAATATTTCTCCCACTTGAATTTCTAGAAAGATGTTCTCTTTCGAGAAAGACACTAGTTCGAGCCACAAACACTTTGTTCTCAGTTTTATTGTAGAAGTAATACCCCTTTGTTTCTTTTGGATAACCGACAAAGTAACATTTGTCAGATTTAGGTGCAAGTTTGTCAGATTGTAAACGTTTTACATAAACTTCGCATCCCCAAATCTTAAAAAAAGACATAGTTGGAGTTTTTCCAACCCATAACTCATATGGAGTCTTTTCAACAGCTTTGGTTGGAGTTTTGTTTAAGATTAGTGGGCAGTTTCCAAGGCATGACCCCAGAATGATATAGGAAGATCGGCCTGACTCATCATTGATCGAACCATATCGAATAGAGTTCGATTTCTCCTTTCGGACACACCATTCTATTGTGGTGTTCCTGGAGGAGTTAGTTGGGAAAGAATTCCACAACTTTTGAGATGGTCATCAAACTCATGGGTTAAATACTCACCACCTCGATCAGATCAGAGGGCTTTTATTGTCTTGCCAAGATGATTCTGTACTTCCATTTGAAATTCTTTAAACCTTTCAAAAGCTTCAGATTTATGCCTCATAAGGTAGATATACCCATATCTACTAAAGTCATCTGTGAATGTTATGAAGTACTGATAATTGCCTCTAACATTTGTACTCATTGGTCCACAAACATCAGAATGTATGAGACCTAATAAGTCACTTGCTCTTTCACTTGCACCAGTGAATGGAGCTTTTGTCATTTTGCCAAGTAAGCATGATTCGCATGTATCATATGATTTGAAATGAAATGACTCCAAAAGTCCTTCCTTTTGAAGTTTTTGGATACGTCTCTCATTTATGTGGCCAAGACGACAATGCCAAAGGTAAGTTTTATTTGAATCATTTGATTTGGCCTTTTTAGTATCAATGATATAAACTTGTCTTTCTAAATCTAGCAAATAGAGCCCATTAAATAAGTGAGCACTACCATAAAACATTCCATCCTTTTGAAAAGAAAGACATTTATTCTTAATCTCAAAAGTAAACCCTTCTGTATCCAAACAGGAAACATAAATAATGTTTTAGAAATAGCTGTAACAAAATAACAATTATTCAAATCCAAAACAAGCCCAGAAGGCATTATTAAACTAAAAGTGCCTACGGCTAAAGCTGCAACCTTTGCTCCGTTGCCAACACGTAGGTCCACTTCTCCTCGAGCCAAGCTCCTACTTTTCTTTAGTCCCTGCACATTTGTACAAATGTGAGATCCACATCCGGTATCAGCTACCCAAGAATTAAAAATCGTGAGATTAACTTTAATAACATGTATACCTGAGGTAGAAGCATTCTTCTTGTCCTCAAGATACTTAGGACAATTCCTCTTCCAATGACCTGGTTTGTGGCAATGAAAGCATTCTTGGTTTGGAGTAGCTCCAGCCTTAGTTTTGACAACCTGTTTGCCCTTACCCTTACTCTGAGGGTATTGCTTTTTATTGCCTTTGTTCTTGAAAACCCTTTTCTTTTTCTGAATCATAAGAACATGATTCTTAGGTGCAACCTTGATACTTAGTTCAGCAGTCTTGAGCATTCCTAGAAGCTCATTCATAGTCTTCTCCAACTCATTCATGTTAAAGTTTAACATGAATTGGTCATACCCCTTATGAAGGGAGTGGAGAGTAATGTCAATTGGTAGCTCATCACCTAAAGTGACACCTAATCGTTCCAGATTCTCAAAATAACCCATCATTTTGAGAACGCGTGGACCAACAGGTTCACTTTCTTTGAGACTGCTCTCAAGGATAGTCTTAACCGTTTCATAGCGCTCAATTCTTGCTTGTTTCTGAAACATAGCTCTGAGCTGATGAATGATGTCAAAAGCCTCCATATTTTCAAATTGTTTTTGCAATTCAGAATTCATGGATGGTAACATCAAACATGTAACATCAAGAGATCTAGCTACTGCCGTATCATATGCTTGTCGAGTCTCAGCAGATGCTCGAAGGGTAGGTTTAGCAGGGAGAGGATTTTGAAGAACATCCAGTTTCATTTCAGACTTAAGAACTATTCTCAAGTTGCGATACCAATCCAGAGAATTGTTTCCATTAAGTTTTTCCTTTTCGAGAATAGAGCGAATACCAAAAGATGACATAGCGGAGTTTGAATTAGGAGTAACCATCTACAAATGAAAAAATAAAGTTTTAGGTTTATGATTATAAACAATAACTTCAAATTTTAACCAAGTTAAAACAAGTTAAAGGCTTTTAGTCTAAAAACGTCCTCATTTAGGCTAAAAGATTCCAAGACCCTACTCATTTAATCCTAAGCCGGCTTTGGCCGGTCACCTAAGAGATAAATGATTTAGGGAAATAACACTTTATTAGTTATACTCGTATAACTCTTGGTTAATGGGAAACATCGCATGTAAAAGCCCATTCCTATACCCCAAAGCCCAAGTCCTAATTGGATACCTTGTTGACTAAAACCTTACGTACTTGTAAATTTCTTAAATATACTCTAAATGTTCTAAGATAAAAAATAATACCTTGCTTTGGCAAGCCCATTACTAATGATCAAAGACATGAATAGAGGTGTGTAAGGGTGGGTATCTAATTTATTCAAAATTTTAAAAGTTGAGGACTTAAGTTACTATGTCGGTTCTAAATCTAGTGAACTAATAATAATTAGAACAAGAACATAATAACAAAATAAAAGCAATAATTAAATGCATAATTTAAAATGATCCTAGTATGGCCCCTACACCTTAAACTAAACCCTCTCCCTGCTGAACCTACCCTTCGAGCATCTGCTGAGACTCGACAAGCATATGATACGGCAGTAGCTAGATCTCTTGATGTTACATGTTTGATGTTAGCATCCATGAATTCTGAATTGCAAAAACAATTTGAAAATATGGAGGCTTTTGACATCATTCATCAGCTCAGAGCTATGTTTCAGAAACAAGCAAGAATTGAGCGCTATGAAACGGTTACGACTATCCTTGAGAGCAGTCTCAAAGAAAGTGAACTTGTTGGTCCACATGTTCTCAAAATGATGGGTTATTTTGATAATCTGGAACGATTAGGTGTCACTTTAGGTGATGAGCTACTAATTGACATCACTCTCCACTCCCTTCATAAGGGGTATGACCAATTCATGTTAAACTTTAACATGAATGAGTTGGAGAAGACTATGAATGAGCTTCTAGGAATGCTCAAGACTGCTGAACCAAGTATCAAGGTTGCACCTAAGAATCATGTTCTTATGATTCAGAAAAATAAAGGGGTTTTCAAGAAGAAAGGCAATAAAAAGCAATACCCTTAGAGTAAGGGTAAGGGCAAACAGGTTGTCAAAACTAAGGCTGGAGCTACTCTAGACCAAGAATGCTTTCATTGCCACAAACTTGGTCATTGGAAGAGGAATTGTCCTAAGTATCTAGAGGACAAGAAGAATGCTTCTACCTCAGGTATACATGTTATTGAAGTTAATCTCACTATTTCTAATTCTTGGGTATTTGATACCGGATGTGGATCTCACATTTGTACAAATGTGCAGGGACTAAAGAAAAGTAGGAGCTTGGCTCGAGGAGAAGTGGACCTACGTGTTGGCAACGGAGCAAAGGTTGCAGCTTTAGCCGTAGGCACTTTTAGTTTAATAATGCCCTCTGGGCTTGTTTTGGATTTGAATAATTGTTATTTTGTTACAGCTATTTCTAAAAACATTAAACCTGTTTCCTGTTTGGATACAGAAGGGTTTACTTTTGAGAAAAGTTGTGGAATTCTTTCCCAACTAACTCCTCCAGAAACACCACAATGGAATGGTGTGTCCGAAAGGAGAAATCGAACTCTATTCGATATGGTTCGATCAATGATGAGTCAGGCCGATCTTCCGATATCATTCTAGGGTCATGCCTTGGAAACTGCCCACTAATCTTAAACAGAACTCCAACCAAAGCTGTTGAAAAGACTCCATATGAGTTATGGGCTGGAAAAACTCCAACTATGTCTTTTCTTAAGATTTGGGGATGCGAAGTTTATGTAAAACGTTTACAATCTGACAAACTTGCACCTAAATCTGACAAATGTTACTTTGTCGGTTATCCAAAAGAAACAAAGGGGTATTACTTCTACAATAAAACTGAGAACAAGGTGTTTGTGGCTCGAACTGGTGTCTTTCTCGAAAGAGAACATCTTTCTAGAAATTCAAGTAGGAGAAATATTCACCTCGAGGAAATTCGAGCTAAAAATGAGCCACAACTTCAGGAGCCCCTACAAGTAGTTGTGGAAACTGATAAGACTTTACAACCTGTTGTGGAATCTACCTCTGTGGCACCCGCCCCTCATAGGTATACTGGGAAAGTTTTAGCACCTGAGAGATATGGATTTCTCGTGTCTGAAAATAAAGAAATATTGCTTTTAGAAAACAATGAGCCTACTACCTACAAAGCAGCTATGGCTAGTTCTGATTCCGACTTATGGTCAAAAGCCATGAAATCCAAAATGGATTCCATGTATGAAAATCAAGTTTGGAACTTGGTTGATTTGCCCGATGGGGTTAAACCTATTGGATGCAAATGGGTTTTCAAGTTGAAAATTGACATGGATGGAAATGTATATATCCATAAAGCTAGGCTAGTGGCACAAGATTTCAAATAAAATTCATGGTATAGACTATAATGAAACCTTTTCACCAGTAGCTATGCTGAAATCTATTCGGATACTTCTAGCAATTGCCTCATATTATGACTATGAAATATGGCAAATGGATGTTAAAACCGCTTTCCTAAATGGTTTTTTGGAAGAAGAAGTGTACATGACACAACCTGAGGGTTTTATTGATCCTAATGCACCTAGAAAGGTATGCAAGCTTCAAAAGTCCATTTATGGATTAAAGCAAGCATCAAGGAGTTGGAACCTCCGATTTGACGAGTCAATCAAAGGTTTTGGTTTTCTCAGAAATGAAGAGCAATCTTGTGTTTACAAGAAAGTTAGTGGGAGTAAGATTGTTTTCTTGGTCTTGTATGTAGATGACATACTTCTGATTGGAAATGACATTCCCATGCTAGAGTCTGTAAAGATATGGCTTGGAAAGTGTTTCTCAATGAAAGACCTTGGTGAGGCTCAATGCATACTAGGCATTAAGATCTATAGAGATAGATCTAAAAGAATGATTGGACTAAGTCAAGAAACTTATATTGATAAGGTTCTGACTAGGTTCAATATGAAAGGTTGTAAAAGAGGTTTTCTACCCATGTCTCATGGCATAAATCTGAGCAAGACTCAGTGTCCTTCGACGACTGATGAGAAAGACCGCATGAGCAAGATCCCATATGCGTCAGCTATTGGATCCATCATGTATGCCATGATATGTACTAGACCAGATGTTTCCTATGCTTTCAGCATGACCAGTAGATACCAAGCAAATCCAGGTGATGACCATTGGACTGCTGTGAAGAATATTCTAGAGTACCTTAACATGACTAAAGAAAAATTCTTATATTATGGAGGAGAGGATGAGCTAAGTATAAAAGGTTATACTGATGCTAGTTTCCAAACAGATAAGGATGATTTTCGATCACAGTCGGGATTCATATTTTGTTTAAAAGGAGGAGCGGTGAGTTGGAAAAGTTCCAAACAGAGCACCAAAGCAGATTCTACAACTGAAGCTGAGTACATTGCTGCATCAGAAGCAGCAAAAGAAGCCGTCTGGATAAAGAAGTTCATTTCTGAACTAGGAGTGGTTCCTAGTATTGCTAGTGCTTTGGATGTTTATTGTGATAACACTGGAGCAATAGCACAAGCAAAAGAACCAAGATCACACCAAAAATCCAAACATGTACTCAGGAGATTTCATCTGATTCGAGAGATAGTTGATCGAGGAGATGTTAGGATATGTCAAGTTCATACGGATAACAATGTTGCAGATCCGCTTACTAAGCCACTTTCTCAACAGAAACATGAGAGTCATACTTCAGCTATGGGAATTAGGAACATTGGAGAATGACCTATATTTGTATTTAATATTGAACGTAGTTCATTATTGAAATAAAAGGTTTATGTTTATTATTTATAAATATATGTTTGTTTAAATTCGGCTTAGTATTAAAACAAATGTCCAAAGTAATCAGTTGTTTTAAATACGATGTTGAGTACGAGGACTCAACTATGGAACCCTATTAAGTGAACTAAAATAAATGATTACCTAGTCCCTAATCAGGTCATTAAGTAGGTATATTAATGACCTATAATGATTAGTTTATCAAATAGATTGATGATCATGTTTCATGGATCATAGGGTCATTGGATGTCTAATCAATTATATTAATGTGAATTGGTGAATACACATTGGATTTGACCCACATAAAGAAATCTTTAAGAGCTGAATGTCATAAGTTTCTCTAAAATATAAATGAGTTGATTCCTCAGACTTGAGTTTACCACTGATTCCTTACATTGATGACTAGTACACTTTGGCATTGTCAAACGTCGTGCCGTAAAAGGAGAATATAAAGGCAATGTAAATGTTGCTATGAGTCGTGTGAAGGATAGAGGGTAAATAAGATGGAATTGTCCTCCTATTACATAAGAATGTTGTTTTGGGCCTCTCAGAGAGTTTAAACTGTAAAATGCATGGCCGTGCTCGAATGGATTGTGATTCAATCATTCGTTCGATAGTTGAACTTGGAGACTGAGAAATATTCTGGACTTCATAAGGATGTTAAGATTTCTTACCTTATGTTCAGATATAACAATAAAAGACAAAGGAATTATAAAGCACCACTTGCTCTAGGACAAGTGGGAGATTGTTGGAGTATGTCCTACGATCAAATGCATAACTCAAAAGTTATAAATTACTAATTATATCCAATATAGTTTAGGTAGTCATGATGCTTTGCTAGAAGCCAATCTTGACTTGTAATATTAATAAATGATTAATATTTACTACTGAACTTGTTTGGACCTACAGGGTCACACCTAAACTACAATGTCGATTAATTAGTCTATTGGAGACTAATATTATTTGAATACTCTATTGCTAAAATAAAATGAGATAATTGTAATATCTTCTTATTTAGTAAAATATCAATTATAGGGATAATTGATTATGTTAATCTTTGATTGATTGGAATCAATTAATTAAATGAGTAACAATATCAATCATGTGATGATTGATTGCCCATAAATAAGGAAAGCAATATATCATCCTTTTTGAACACGCATATATCAAGGGTGATAATGTAAGAATTTTTTGACTATTCATTACTTTTGTGCATTGCTTAGCCGTGGGAGAAGAGAAGAGAGTGAGAGAAAATGTTGCTCTCTAAAATTTTACAAGAGAGTATTATATCAAAACAATTAGTTGTTTTAAGGTTCTAGCAAATCTAAAAGTCTAATCTTCATTGTGGTGGTGGACTACTTGTGGAGGGATTTCATTTGAGATTCTAGAGTTTACATCAACGAGGCACGCTACAAAGGTACAATATCTTAACTCCCTCCTGTAGATTCATTATAGTATTTTTAGGGTGTTCTTGGGAATAGGATTTGTACAAATTGTTTGTTTTTCCGCATCGTAAATCTTATTACGTCGCACCACCACAACATCCGACGCAAAAGTATCAATTTTTGTAAAAAAAAAAATATGATCAGACCCAAACTAAAATCAGTATCCAAACCTAAAAAATGAAAACTAAGGGAGTTGAATTTGTGTATACAAAAATGAAAACTAAAACAAGGATTTAAATCAATACCCAAAATAAAAATCTGTAAGAATGTTACAGAGCCCAGCTACAAGCAGGTTCCTTCCTTACATTATACTTTTCATCATCGTCGTTTGCAAGTTATTTGCAAGTATCATATGGAGTGGTTCAAATGCACGTTCAACTGCATAAACACCCAAGTCCAAGTTCCTATACTTTTCTTCCCTAATATTCAAGAGGCAAATCTAAATCCAAAACAACAAGGGATTGAATCTAAAAAAATTGAACCAGAATCTATACAAAAGAAAAAAAGAAAAAAATTAAAAAACAGAAATAAAAAAATTAAAAAATCATAGAACAATCATCCCACAAATTATCAATATAAGTGAACGAATGTTTGCAGAATTCGAACAAAACCATAAAGTAGCAAAGAATAGAAATCTGAAAACGAATCGAGAAGAATACCACAAATTTGACGCGTTTGAGAATTAAAAAATTGATGAATTGAACCTAAAAAAAACAAAATCAGATCTAACATCCAAAAAATTTGAACCTAAATCGCCAAATTTCAATCTGTTGTAGATACTACCTCGATCTTCTTCGTCATTCTTTATCCTCCTGCGAATCAGATCGAACTTCAATCAAAAAAATCAGTTCGTGAATTGTTCTTCTTCTCTCGAACTTCAATCTCGTTCTTGAATTGTAAACTTCAATCTCGTTCTTCTTCTCTCCTTCAATTTGGGGAAAATGAATTAAATGTGTTGATGAATTGATACATTATGTTGATGAGTTCGTGAATTGTGAAGGAAGAAAGAGGAGAAGGACTGGTGGTATGAGAAATAGAGAGAGGGAGAGAGGGAGAGAGAGGGAAAGAAGGGGAGATCATGAGTGACGACTGCAGGGCAAAATAACTTGCGTTTGTTAGGGTTTGAAATATAAGGGGAAGCGGGCCTCGTGGCTATGTGCGTCGCATGACTACGAGGTGCGACGCACATCGTATACCCTGATGCAATTCGTGAATAAGGGCCTGAAATCCATTTGCGTCGGATGGGCCTCCAGATCCGACGCAAATCGTTGGATAATGCCATTTGCATCGAATTTAACTTACCTTCAACGCAAAATTGTCTTTCATGATCTGCGTCGAACATTGATCGGGGTCCGACGCACTTGAATCTCGTACCCATTTGCTTTCATTTTTTGCGGCGAATGCGAGACACATCCGACGCATATAAATTATGATTTGCGTCGGACGTCATGAATGTCCGACGCAAATGATGTATCTACGTCGTTTTACCTGTTGTGCGACGCAATTCAGAAGACGCAAATCAACTTTTTTCTAGTAGTGTCATCCACCACTGAACGCCACAATCCAAGCTCGAACAGTTCACAAACAAGTCAGACTCATTATCACCCCTAGATGCAGCACAAGCCTCCCACATACATAGCGTTCAGGGGTGACAGATGCAATTAACTGAGCTTGAATATGGTATATGTGACAAGAAGGTCATAACTCAGCTCAACTCGAAAATCTCGTAAACAGGCTCGATTACTTTTTTATATATGGAAATAATGTATTATGTATATATACATAAATATATATATTCTAGATATTACATAATAATAAGTTAAAAGCTTTATTGTCAAAGAATAAATGCAAAAAAGAAATATAAAGAAGACGAGTAAACTAAAGATAATAATAGGTCAAGCCTGTTCGGTCAAAACTTGGTCAAAGCTTGGCTCGGTCGCAGCTCGACTCGTGAAGTTTCAAGCTCGGCTCAAGTTTGAATAAAATTAGATGAACACATGCCGAGCTAACAAGAGTTCGGGCTAGGGTCGACCGACAAGCACTCCAAGGCATGCATCTACACTTCAAGCCCAATGGGCTCTCGTGTGAGGATGCGTGATAGAGTATAAAACTATTCCTGGGACTCCAACCATCCGCATAAACTTTTAGTTGAGTTGATCCGTTAACATAATCAATTCCAATCGGATATAGAACTTGCTAGCTAGTTTGAACCAATCCTAATTAGATTTTGTTAACTAGTTTGGATTCTGTCCAGAAATTATTTAATAAAAAAAAACCTTACTTTTTCCAAATATGTTCTCTTATAATTGGAGAAAATAGACCACCTTGGCAAAGGTGGTTTGTTTGATTTCGTTAATTTAAAATTGAAGTTTTATAAAACCCTAAAGCCTCATTGACTAATCAATGATCATACTATTATAGCCGTTTCTTTCTTTTTCTCCCTTCTTTTACTTTTCTGTTCTCTTTCTCGCTTTCTCTAGTTCGTCGACAGCTCGTTGGCTGCTTGTGCTCTTAAGCTTCGCCATCTCCTGCTCCTAAGATTCTCGGTCGTCAGTCTACCTTTCGTCTTCTGTTTTTTCCGGTTCATCTGTTCGTCACCAACCAAAAGTACTCATCATCTTCGTCATACATACGCCTGCTACTTCAAATTCCAGCAAAGTTTAGTAATTTTCAAGGTAATTTCGGTGCTTTAATTTGTTAATTAAGCCAATAGTTTGACTTTTTATCATCATTTTTGCAGTTGCTACTGGATTTGCTATTTATTTTAAGTTTGCTAAATGTTGTTATTATATTTGTTGATGAACAATTTAGTGGTTACATTTCTGTCAACAATTTTATATGGGTTATTGTTGTCATGGAAAAGTCAGTGGCATTATCGATTTGATGTAATTTGCTAGCTGTTGTTGTATTTGTTAATGTAGGACCCCTATTTCCTTGACTTTGATTTTGCCACCCATGTTCTCCTTCAAATGGCATTTTATTCTAATCACTAAGAGTCTATTAGCTGCTGTCAGATGAAAGCTTATGTGTTGTTGAGCTTCATCTTCTTTCCTTTTGGGAAGATCTAGAAGGGAAAGAATATTGTATACAAGCTTCAGTTTGTGAAATATAGCATTTGGATCTCTATTGTATCTTGGGGTTCTTTTTTTTTTTTTTTTTTTATATGAAAATCATGTTCCAGATTAATTTACTTGTTCAAGCTGGGATGTGAAAGTTTTCAACAAAATCTTTGTAGAGAAGTTTGTACTTCCTCAGTTTCATATTACTCGCTACACTTTTCAATTCACGGACTCCTAGGCAATTTTTGGAGAAGAGAGAGGTAGAGAGTAAAAAGAAAAGGGACTCATGTGAGAGGAGAGAGATAGAGAGAGTTTATTGCCTAAAAAGGAAGTGTAGCAAGTAATGTGAAATTTCCCACAATGGAAAGTGTAGCGAGTATTATGAAACGGAGGAAGTAGTTAGTATTATTTCCTATAATCCTGCTAAACTAGGTTCACCATTTGAGTTTTAATATTTTACTAGTTGATGTCATCCCTCCCTCTTAAAATACACTTATATATGAATCGCCTGCTATGCTTTATGAATTGGTTATCTAGTTCAAGTATGTTTCACTAGTTAATTTTTACATATGTATTTTTTTTATTAGCATTCGTAGTTTAGTTACTAATGCAATATTTGATCTTTTTCAATTTGCACAGATGGAATTCAATTGGAGAAGCTTTCCTCTATAACATACTTAAAATCATATACAAGTGTTCAAAGTTTTTACTTGGTTGAATGACATGGATGTAATATCTTGTTTTTGGCTTATTTTAGATTTTTAGTACTGTTTGGTACGCTTTGATTTTTTTATGTAGCTTTTTTTTTTTTTTTTTTTTTTTTTTGTAACAATTTTTATGTAGTTGCTACAATATACTTGTATAGCTTTGGGCCAGCAACTTTCTCTTAATTTCAATATCACGCCAGATTTGTAAGACTGTTGCACTTTGAATGTTATTTTTGTTCTGTTTTATCAATAATTACGCAAATAAAGGAAGCCGACAATAAACGAGAATATATGTAAATTTTCGAGGGGGGGAGTCGACATGAACCACTATTATTATTATGCTGAGCAAAGAGACCACCTAACAAAGATAAGTGGTCTTTTTAGTAGACCTAAAGAGACCACTTATTTGCCTAAATGATTTCTTGGTAGAATCAAAGGTACCACCTGATTCAATTAAGTAGTTTCTTTTACTTCTTTCATAATTTTTTTATCCAGCACCTAAGTAACCATTTATTTTTAATAGTGGTTTCTTTTTTTTTATTTAAAAAACCACCTGTAAAAAGTGACCTCTCAAGTGGTCTCTAAAGGGGTTTTTAAATGGTCTCTTTAAGTCTTTTTGTAGTAGTGAATTCAAAATACTTAACTTCTAATTATGATTTTTTTTTTGGGGGGGAGTTAATTTAAATCCTTTACAATAAAAAATATTGACCCACAAGCCTCAGTAAAAGTTAATTTTAAATATGTAAAACATGACAATATTAGAACTTTTGAGATAATCTTTGCTGGCACGAAATTGGTAAATCAATGTGTTGTAAAACTAACCCTCAACATTGATACAACCCGTTCAATTTAAAGTGTCATAAATCTTGACACTAATCTAATTGGTTCAGATATGTAGTAGGAAAAATTGATGGCAGTGGTCCCAACTATAACCGAACATTTTTAATAGGTTCTAACTATCAATTAATCTGCGAAGGTCCTAACTTGGGGGCATTGTTTTTTATAGGGCCTAATTGACTTGTGATCGGTTGGGATGGTTAAAAATTTACTGGTGGGGCCCACTCTTCATCTTTCCTTTTTTTCTCCTTCATTTCTTCTTCCCCTAGTTGGCCTCTAACACCATTGTCCAACCCACGCCACCCACCAACCCGATCTACCACTGCAAGTATGCAAACTCCACCGCCCACCCCTACTTATTTGGCAGCGACACCACTAAGAAAGGAAAGTCAACTGTAGCAGAGCTAGCGGTTAGAACAGAGGAAAGAGACAAATCCATAACGGCGTTGTTTCCCACTCAGTCAGCTATTCACTTCGTCAACATGCTAATATGGGCCTCTCGGCAAACAAATTGTCCCCAACAAATTGGGTTTTTAGCTCAGGATTTCTTCCCTGCCAGTTTCCTTTTCCCTTTAATTGTGCGCATGCCTTCCCTTCCACCTTCTGATCAGCTCCTGTTCTCTCTCGTGCTTGACCAATTTAATTTCTTTTTTGGGAACATTTTGTTGAATATTTTTTCAATCTTATCTCAATTCTCAATCTAATTTAGTTTTGAAATCTTTCAATTGAATTCCATTTTAGTCTACGAGTAATTCACTTCAACATGTATTAATGTTTTTAGAAAATACTTGAAGTGGAATTGTGAATTTTGATAGTAATATGGTGAATGGCAATGGTTTTCTTCATAATTTGTTTTCTCTTTTTTTCCATCTCAATTTTTCCCATTTTGTTTCCTTACATATTTTTTTGTGTTATGGGACATGATATTTTTCTCTGTGGCCCTGAATTCGATAGTAGATAAGCCACCGGAAAACGGAAGGAAATTGCGGCAGCAGCCGTCCAGCATGTGGCTGGAACATAGGAGTAAAAGAACTGGTGTAAGTTGGGGTGTTCACGGTCCCAGGACCGGAATCTGGAAAAAATTTGGACCTGGACCGGACCGAAAAATTTCCGGTTCGGTCCGGTCTGGATCCGGTCCGGTCTTGGACCTGTTGGACCGGAATCTTTATTTTTTTTAAAAATATATATTTTTTATTTGATTTAAAAATATTTATAAATTAGATATATTAAAATTTTAATAATATTAATAACAATATTTCTAAAGTTTATAAACAGTAGTTCTAAATTTTTAACTTTTTACTACCTTTTAAACTTTTTTAACATATAAACTTTTTTTTTACTAAAAAATCAGAAATTCCGGTCCACCGGTCCGGACCGGACCAGAAACCCGGAATCGGGATTTTCTTCGGACCGAGGACCGGACCGGAATCTTCGGTCCGGTCCGGTCCGGTCCGATCCAGATTCCTACCCGACCCTGGTCTTTGAACATCCTTGGGTGTAAGTGAAATAAGAAAAAATGGGGGTGGGGCAAAAAAACTCAAGTCACGTGACTTTTAATGAAGTCACATGATT
Organism: Beta lomatogona; assembly: GCA_947646795.1. NCBI lineage: Eukaryota > Viridiplantae > Streptophyta > Magnoliopsida > Caryophyllales > Amaranthaceae > Beta > Beta lomatogona. Next base: position 72,304 of record CANSNZ010000526.1, on the reverse strand, counting down.
TATTTACCTACTATAGCATGTGGGAATGCTGGGCCCTATAAAAAACAATACCCTCCAAAATTAAGACCCTCGCAAGCTAATTGAAAGTTGGGACACAGTATAAATGTTCGGTAATAGTTTGGACCCCTACCATCAATTTTTCAAAGTAGCCCCTGTTGTTTTAGAACAAAAAATTGTGGCCTTATTTTATGATCACGGAAAATCAGATGGTCCAAATGATATAAGAACTAAAAATATGGGTCCTAAATCCGATTATTCTTTCATTTCATCCATTGACAATGTAAATTTACATTTTTTTTTTAGGGGAAACATTCAAATGTGGCATTACTCAAGGAACAAATTGTCCATCAAAACATAGGGAGCCACTTCCGAGGGGAAATGGTTCTCCCAAATCTGTTCAACTCCAAAAGGAGTTAGTTTAGCTAAATGATGAGCCACATAGTTTCCGTCCCTTTTCACATGAGACCAATGCAATGAAGAAAAACTAGTACAAGAAGCTAGAATATTAGTCAAAATATTATCTAGATCAGACAGATAGATGGCATTCTTCGAAAGTCTATTGATCACTGATTGGCAATCCGACTCAAGGATGATGTCTTGAAGTCCAAACCTTCTACACAAGCGCACACCCCACTCCAAAGCTTTCGCTTCAGCAATCTCGGGAGCCCAGCTAGCACGAACCCTGCGTGTTGCAGCGAATAGCACACCACCTTCATGGTCTCGCGCAATCGCTCCAAGCCCAATCCAGCCATCAACCGCTAAAGAAGCGTCAACATTGATTTTGTGCGTGCCTGCAGGTGGTACACGCCAAAGCTTCGAGCTGCCAACAACCTCTTGTTGTTTGCGCATATAGATGGACTTGGCATACTTGCCATGATCTTCTACATATCTTTCAATTTTCTTCAGCATCACTTGGTTTGGAGTAACCTTGTCATTAAAAATCTTGTTGTTTCTTTCACCCCACATACACCACAAGAGGAAGGCTCCTTTAACTCTAACTTTCACATCCAATTTTTTCCAGCTTTCAATAACATCACACATTGTAAGATTTGCATCCATCTCTCTTACCTCAGCACAGCCACTGTCCAGCCATATTTCATCCCACCGAGGGCAGCCAAAAAGAGCATGGTGGGCTGTTTCGGTCGCCCCACAGCCCCATGGGCAGCTAGAATCCTCCACAAGATGTCTATGATTTAATAGAGCACGAACTGGAAGAGTATTGGTGCATACTCTCCAAAGGAAGTGACGAACTTTTGGACTAACATCCAAACTCCAAATATCAATCCAAGATCTATGAAAATTATCAAGATTACCCCCTTTCCCCAACATATAAGCTGTTTTCACAGTGTAGTGCCCATCTTTTAAGAAAGCCCAAGTGAGAACATCTTTAGGAGCCGGAGAGGTTAAAGGAATAGCCATGATACACTTAACATCTCTCTCATTAAAAATCTCTTAAATAAGATCAAGTTTCCACTCCATACAACTTTCATCAATCAAATTACTTACTGTAGGCACCAGTGCCTGCGTCTCGGATGTGATATGTCGCCCATCTTCATCTAACACCCAAGGCATCTCCCAAGTGTTGACATCTTTGCCATCTCCAATACGCCATAAATAACCTTCTTTAATCAAAGCTTTAGAGCTCCAAATACTCTTCCATGAGAAACTACATGAGTGACCAAGAAAGGAGTCAAGAAAATCACAATTATGGTAGTATTTTGCTTTCATCACACGCCCAAGGAGAGAGTTAGGATAGTGGATAAGGCGCCAAGCTTGACGCCCAAGAAGAGCATCATTAAATACCGCTAAATCCTTGAATCCCATGCCTCCCAAACACTTCAAAGTACACATATCTGCCCAATTCTTCCAATGCATCTTCCTTTTGCCACTTTCACTTCCCCACCAAAATCGTGCCATAGCTGCATGAATTTTCTGAATGATTAAGCTTGGAAACTTATAGACACCCATCAGATATGTAGGAATAGCTTGTATGACTGCCTTCAATAACACCTCTTTCCCTGCTCTAGATAAAAAAAATTCTTTCCACCCTTGGAGTTTCTTCCAAATTCTATCAAGAAGAGAATCAAAAATTGCTTTTTTTGATCGTCCTGCAATAGAAGGGATACCAAGGTATTTCTCATGTTTGTCAACCCTGCGTATCTTAAGAATTCCCATGAGTGCTTCTTGTTGCTCTGTGCTTACACCTTTACTAAACGAAACTTCCCACTTTTCATAATTAATTTTCTGCCCGGATGCCAATTCATAAAGGTTGAGAATATCAACTATTTCTGTGCATTCCTGTCGGGTAGCTCTAGTAAATAATACGCTGTCATCTGCAAAAAGAAGGTGGGAAATTTCCGGACCGCTACGGCTGGCTCTGGCCCCATGAATTAATTTCTCCTGAACTCTCGTCTGAATCATCTTTGAAAAAGCATCTGCAACCATGATGAATAAATAAGGGGATAAAGGGTCCCCTTGTCTGAGCCCTCTAGCAGGAGAGACATCTCCACAAACACCTCCATTGATGATGAAGGAATAATTAACAGTATACACACAATTCATTATTAGGTTCACCCACCTACCATCAAAACCCATAGTTAACAACATCTTTCTAAGAAAACCCCACTCCACTCTTTCATAGGCCTTGCTCATATCCAGCTTCATTGAAACAACACCTCGTCTGCTTTTATTTCTGTACTTCATAGAATGAAAAATTTCCAGAGCAATTAGAGCATTATCTGTAATAAGGCACCCTGGAACAAAAGCACTTTGGTTTTCTGTAACCATAGCGGGGAGAAAATTCTTCAGACGCATGACAATGGCTTTTGGCACCAGCTTGTAGAGGACATTACATAAAGCAATGGGCCGAAAATCCGAAGCAAGCTTCGGTTCTTTCACTTTCGGAATGAGAGCAATATTTGTCTTGTTCAGCATAGCAGGGAAATGAATTCCATGCAGGATATTACAAACAAAAGCAGTCACATCATCCCCAACAATATGCTAGAATCTTTGATAGAATATGGCATGCATTCCATCTGGCCCAGGAGCTTTACAAGGGTGCATCTGCTGTAAAGCTATGTAAATCTCATCCTTAGAATAAGGTTTAAGGAGAGCTTGGTTACAATCATCTGACACAATAGGATTAATGCATTTCAAAACATCCTGAAAATGCATATCAGAGGGGTTAGAGGAAGTAAAAACATCGCTAAAATAATTAGCAAAAATACTTTCAATATCATCTTCCTTGTCACACCACACTCCACTAGAATTAAAGAGCCCCTTCACATAATTTCTTTTTCTTCTCTGAGATGCTTTATGATGAAAATACTGTGTATTCTTGTCGCCATCCTTTATTTCCGCCACCCTAGACCTCAAATACCAATACGCTTCATGTTTCTCATGTAGGTCATCTAGCTTCTTCTCAATCTCCGCACATTCTTTGTTGTTTTCATCGGATATACCACGTTGCTGGGCTATGGAAAGAGTTTTCTCAACTTTTTTAATCTGCTCTCCAAGATTATTGAAATGCGCGGCACTCCACGCACTAAGATTGCGAGCTAGCAGTGTGATACGAGAAGGAAGCCCGTCTCCCGTCGAATCTTCCCAAGTACTTTTCACAACTCCTTCACAGCCATCATCTAAGAGCCAACAAGTTTCAAAGCGGAACCCACGCTTCTTCTTCCTTCGACTACTGCACTGCTGGGCATGAGTGAAGATGGGGACATTAAGATTAAGATAGGCTAGTTATGTCTGTATGTTTATTAAATTAAGTAACGTTATATATTTGATTATGGTAATCCCCGTGAAAAATTAATCAAAATGCGCTTAGTTACTCAATACTTCACTAGTATTGCCAGCGCATCTCCCCGTGAATAATTCAGCCCAACCAACAATTCTCTTTGATGCCCAATTGCCCATGGACCAAAGCTCACAAAACAAACATACACAACTTGCCTATTACTCCCTCCGTCCCAATTTAGTTGCTACATTTGTTTTTTCACAGTTTACGAGATGCAACTTCAAACGCCAATATCTTGAGTTACATATATGAAAAAATTATAGAAATTATATATTTGGAAAATACAAATTGGGACGAATCAAACAAGATCCCACACGACTATGTTTTTTCTTATGTATATAAACTAAAAGACAGTCAAAGTTATGATGTGAATAGTGCCAATGGTCAAAATGTAGCAACTAATATGGGACGCAGGTAGTACGTTCTCCAAGTCCAATTGACCTCAATTTGTACGATATAACTAACTCCTAGTGATGGATAAAATCAATGTGGAGTATCAAACAATGAGTTATTTACATTTTTGGGACTAAAGTTCTCTATCTTTTGGATTTTGGGGACCAAACTTTTAAAATTTAGGTTTTAGAGTCTAAATAGTTTTTGGTATACTATAGGCATGGTATATCCTAGAGGTTTATGATGAAATTGCATAATTCATAGCAAAATTTTATAATACCAAGTTGTTGAAATAATAATCTTTTTTTTAGTTACTACATTTATGTTCTAAAAGTTAGGGAATACTTGCTAATTCCTAATGTCTTCCGTCGACTTTTTCATTGAATTAAGCCTACTTCTTCATGTTTTTGTTTCCCCCCTTAATTTCACGTGTTTCCTTATCGAGTTCTTGCATATATAAACCACTTATATTGCAACAACTAATATGAGAAGAATCGACTCCTCATACTTGTAAAATTGCAATTATGAATTAAAGTCCATTATATTAATTGGGATTGTTGCAATCAGTTATTGAAGGATTTATACAACTTGAATTAAGATTGCTTCTATTAATTGTAATTGCATAACTGTTTTGCAAAAGAAAGGAAGTCAACTATCATTTCAAAAGAGTAAAAATTTCTTAAAGAGTTGTTCCACCAAGAAAGCTAACATCCAAAATTTAATTTAGCCTTGTTTTTCCGTAGACATCCCATAAGAATACAAGTGGTGGTGCGAAGGGGTTGACATCACTTTTGCAGAAGCTTGAGCTGTGAGGTTGAGTATGTTGCTTAACCCGCAATAGTTGACGATGGGTGGTGAAACAAGGGATGGCAATCCAGTCCGGATTCGACCGTAGTCCGCTCTGATCCGAAGGAAAAAATCTAACCTGACTCCGACAAAAAAATAATCCGAATCCGACTCTGTTTAAAAAGTCCGACTCCGAATCGGAGGAGGATCTCATAAAAAAGTCCGACATCCGAATCCGACTCCGACTTTAAGTCAATTAATCCTTTTTTCTTATTTATATTAATGTATTATGTGTTTATAATCTCACTTCGACTTTCAGGCAATTGTATTATATAAGATTTTCTCATTGAAGAAATGATTGTTAAAAATAATAGTAATATTTAGATTATTTGCACTATATAAGATATCCATATTATTATTAAAAAAATTTATAGTGATTAGATTATTGTATATAGAAGATTTTTCTATTATAAAAAATGGGCAAAAAATAAGTCTGATCGGATTCGGAGTCGGATGTTCGGATTTTAAGTCGGGACGGGTTCGGAGTCGGATGTTCGTATTTGGAGTCGGATCAGAGTTGGATTTTCGGAGTCGGACTCGGATTTAAGATCCGACTTCTTGTAGGGTCGGAGTCATATTATGTATAATTCGGTCCAAGTCCGACCCGTTGACATCCCTAGATGGAACTATGAAACAATAAATAAATAAAAAGCAAAAGTTTACATGATCACTTGTAGTCAAATATGGGAAACAAAAAAATGGTTTTCTAAATAACAGTTTGAACCTACAAAAAATACGGATAATTTTACCATGGCTACAATAAAATTGTAGTCATGATAACTTGTCTAATCAAGACCATTTATTTTTAATCTCAAATCTACGTCATTTATTTAGTTGACATTTATAATTAAAATAAAACTAAATCTAACAGTTATACATTAATAAATTTTACAATTAATTATTAACCTGGTTTTCAGCAAATTTTTTTGAATGTTTTAAAGGTCGACAAAATCAATGGACAAGATGAGTTACTAGAAATAGATGACTGAGATTAAGTAATTGCAGTGCCTACAATTTTATTCACTAGTAGAATAAATGCTTATTGCTGCGGTCATTAAGTGGCCTACTGCGGCGGTTTTCGCCGCGCAGCAATAAAGGGTGCAACAATAGGTAAATTAAATAAAAAGCAACCTATTGCTGCTGTTTTTACCAAACAACAGCAGAAATAGGTTGTTTTTTTTTTATAAAAAAAAAATTCATACATTTCTAATGTCATACTTCATCCAAGCAACATTTTCACAAAGAAAACCACACAACCAGATTTTTTGGAATTCATTCAAACATCAAATGAAACTACCGCATTTACATTTGATATTATAAGAAATGAAACTATGAAACACACCAAATCTGAAAAATGTAACCAATACCAAAAACTAAAATATCATATTCATTGCAAAATTAAAATGGAAATTAAACTAAAATAGAAACTCTAAAATAATTCATTAAAAAAAAGTAAAAACAAAAAAATAGAAATCCTAAACACCAGATCTAAACTAAAAATAAAAAAAATGAAGAAAATAAAAAATACAAAACGTTGGTGCAGATCTGGTAAAACAAGGAGACGCAAATCTGGTGAACGACGCCGGGATTCGAACCGTTGGTCTGAGCGCCGACGAAGGAGACGAACGGAGGCCGACGAAGGAGATGAAGGAGACGAACGAAGGAGATGAACGAACTCCTTTCTCTCTCTGGTTTCTCGATGTGCTTGTGAACGGCCGAACTGTGAATGGCCGGCGAAGGATGGTCGAACGACGAGCGACGAGGCTGGTTCCGTTCGCCGGTTGCGGTTTGCTGGTGGAGCAACGAACGACCAACGCCTCGAGATCTGAAGATGAAGAACGAGTGATGGAGGATTCGAAGATGATGGAGGAACGACAAAAAAACGGAATTTCCAGATTTAAAAAAAAAAAAGAGATAATGATGATGATGAAGAGATGCTTCCCGCGAGTGTTGAGAGATGAGAGAAGGACGCTGAAAGCGACGAGAGAAGAATGAATGAGTGAGTGAGAGGAGGGAAAAGAATGAGAGTGAAAATAAAAACGGCTGAAGGAGGAACGACAAAGAAACCTAGCTGGCGCCTTTTATTATTCAATTTGAAAGTCTATTGCTGCGGTTTTTCTTAGGAACCACAACAATAGATTAAAATATAATTAAAAAATAATATTTTAATATATTGCTGCGAGTCTGTGTGGAAACCGCAGCAATATGTCTGGTCATTATAGTCAACTTTTCCCGTTGAAATCATGTTGTTGCTGTTTTCGGCAGAAACCGCAACAATATGGTTATTTTATATTTTATCTTTTCTTTTTACGTGACATATTGCTGCGTATGGGTAAAACCGTAGCAATACCACCGCAGCAATAAGCAATTATTCTACTAGTGATTGCAGCCGCTCAAAAAGCCTCCACACAAATGCAATTACAAACTAATAGAGAAGATGTCTCAGCTGAAGAAGAAAACTGCTTGCTTAGTGGAAAAAAGGAAAAGAATGAGGCAACAGGTACAGAACAAAACACTGAAAGTAGTGTTGAAGCCCAGGAGGTGAGGATGAAACAAAAAAATGGAGACGAGTGGCAAGGGAAAGTATGGCTCATAGCAGCATAGGAGATGTGGGGGTGGGTACAAAAAGAAGTTCAGGGGAAAGGGGATCAGCAGATAGAGAGGATGGAATAGGAGATGAAACACGAAGTGCGAAGAAGAGGGTAGTAGAGATTTCTGACAAGCAAGTGGCGGGCCCCACACTCTGGGATCTTAGGGAGCCATGATAAACATACTTTTGTGGAACCGCATGGGGCTTGGGGAGTGCCCATGCAGTGAATGCGTTCAGACGCATAGTGATCCCCCAGATGATATTCTTATCGGAGACTTGATTAAAGTCTTTTGAGATGGAACGGGTTAAAAATAAGCTGAATTTTGAGAGCATGTTTGCTGTGAGTTGTGAGGGAGAAGGGAGGAGAAGGAAGGGGGGGTTAGCGTTGATTTGGAAAGCTCCCATGAACCTTTCCATTAAATCCTTTTCCTTACACCATATTGATGCATTGGTTGACAATCTGATTCAAGGAGGATGGTGGTTTACAGGATTGTATGGATACCCGGAGGATGAAAATAAACACCGAACTGGAGATTTGATGAAAAGATTGAATGTCGACACTAAGACCCCATGGGTGTGTGGTGGGGACTTTAATCTTATGCTTCTTTCCCAAGAGAAACAAGGTGGGCAGGACTTTAATGTGCATGAGGCGGAAATTCTTAGGGGGGCAATAAATGAGTGCAACCTTACAGACCTTGGCTTTGTGGGTCACCCCTTCACCTGGACTAACAATATAATAAAGGAGGGGAGGACAATGTTCAAGAAAGACCTGACAGATTTTTTGCTACTCAAGACTGGAAAGACGAGTTCTCCGTATCGTTTGTCACCCACCTAACCAAGCAGAGGTTAGATCACCTCCCCATCTTGCTGTGTATGAGAGAAAAAGTGGATGGAATATCAAAGAAAAAAAGAAGAATATTGTACAGGTTCGAAGAGATGTGGTTGCGTGATGACAATTGTGGAGAGAAAGTGGCAAATGCATGGAAATTGGGAGGGGACCTAATGGGTAGAATATCCTAAACTGGCAGACAGCTTAATTCATGGAGTCGAAGTACGTATGGAGACTTTGCCAAAGAGATAAGGGAAGCAAATGGTAGATCTCATGAGGAAGCCCCAAACTACAGTTTTTATTGAGCAGATGAGTGAATGGATGAAATGGAGAAAAGGGAAGAGTTGTATTGGAGACAACGGAGCCGCCAAGATTGGTTGAAGAGTGGTGACAAAAACACGTCATTTTTCCATGCAAAGGCGAAAAAAAGAAGAGTGAGAAATCAGATCGGGACTATCAAAGATGAAGCGGGAAACGAATATGATGATGAGGATAAAATCACAGAGATTCTCGCGAGTCATTTCGAGTCCTTGTTCACTTCGGGGGACTCAATTGAACCTGACCCATTCTTTTAACAAGGTAGCAGCGAGTGTTACGATGGATGTGGCAGCAATGCGCGCAGCACCTTTCACAGGAGATGAAGTTGTGGATGCGCTTGCTCAAATGCATCCTACAAAAGCACCAGGACTTGACGGTATGTCTGCTATTTTTTATCAAAAATTCTGGAACATTGTGGGAAAGGATGTAATTGACAAGGTTCTCGATGTTCTTAATAATGGTAGTGAGGTTGGCTCTTTTAATCAGACTTATGTTGTTCTTATTCCAAAAAAGAAAAATGTGAGTCTCATGTTGATTATAGGCCAATTAGTTTATGTAATGTTGTGTACTTCCTCCGTTCCGAATTAAATGCAACAAATCCACTTTTACGCATGCCGAGGCATTATTTTGACCACAAATATCTATAATTACATAAGTTAAAATATAAAAATTACATTTTGTGAAAGTACGTAACGAGAAGAATCTAACAAGATCCCACTTGACTATGTTTTTCATTATGTATAACTCACAAATCTTAATCAAATGGAAAAGTGTGAATAGTGAAAAAATGGATTTGTTGCATTTAATTCGGAACGGAGGAAGTATAAACTTGTGTCAAAAGTTTTTGCTAACCGTCTCAAAAAAGTCCTCCCTAGTATTATCCATGAGTCTCATAGTGGATTGTTCCGGGAAGATTAATAACAAATAATATCCTAGTTGCCTATGAGTGTTTTCACTATCTCAGAAAAAAGAAAACAGGAAAAATGGGTCATTTGGGTCTTAAACTGGACATGAGCAAGGCCCATGATAGAGTTGAATGGGCCTTTTCTGGAGAAAATAATGAGAAAAATGGGGTTCCTTGAAGGTTACATAAATAATGTGATGAAATGTGTTTCTTCTGCTTCTTTCTCGGTATTGGTGAATGGTCAGCCCTCAAGATCCTTTACTCCTAGCAGGGGCCTCCGACAAGGCGACCCCTTGTCACCTTTTTTGTTTATTATCTGAGGTCTATTAGCTCTACTACGTGATGCAGAGTCAAAGAAAATGATTCATGGAGTTAAAATTGGGAGAAAAGTGGAGCCTATTAGCCACCTATTTTTTGCAGATGATAGTTTGTTGTTTGTTCGAGCAAGTGAAGAGGAGGTGGAGAACGTGTTAGATATCCTTTCAATCTATGAAGCTGCTTCTGGGCCAAAAGCTTAATATGGAAAACTCGAAAGTGTCTTTTAGCCGAAATGTGGAGCTTGCAAAGAAAATTTGCTTCAGACGAAGTTATCTTTTAAGGCCGTAGAGGGACATGAAAAATATCTTGGCCTTCCTACGCACATAGGAAGTTCAAAAAATAAGATTTTTTAGATTATTCAGGATCAAATTTGGGAGAAGCTAAAAGGATGGAAGGAACGTTATTTATCACAAGCGGGCCGTGAAATTCTTATCAAATCAATTACGCAGGCTATCCCATCTTATGCAATGCAATGTTTCTCTATTCCCAAGGAAATAACCGAGGTTATTGAAAATTTGTGTAGGCAATTCTTTTAAGACAAAGGGGGAAAGAAAAAAATTGTCATGGGTTGCGTGGGAGAAGATGTCTCACCCGAAAAAAATGGAGGATTGGGGTTCCGGAATATGCATTTATTCAATGAGGCCTTGCTTGCCAAGCAAGGATGGTGTATTCTCACGAGTGAAGACTCCCTGATAGCAAAGGTCCTCAAAAATAAATACTTTCCTACTTCCAACCTTATGCAGGCGAAAGAATGCCCAGGTGCAAGTTATACCTGGAAATCAATTTTAAAAGCAAGATGGGTATTGAAGAAAGGGCTGACTAGAGTGATTGGCAATGGGAGAACGACACGTATATGGAATGACCCCTGGATACCTAAAGTGGCTAAAATTGGAGTGCAGCGTGAACAAAGAGTTGATGAAGAAACTCCCATGCTTATCTCTAATTTAATTGAAGACGGAAGATGGTAGCAAAACAAGTTAGAGAATTTATTCTCGCATGAGGCAAGAATTGATATAGAAAGGATGCCGTTGCTGAGATATAATGTGGAAGATGAGTGGTCGTGGAGCTTCTCAAAAAATGGAGTGTACTCAGTTAAGAGTGCATATGATATGCTCATTGAGGAAAAAAGGAGAGAGAAGCCCTCAACTTCATGCAGGGGAGCAACTATCAGGTGGAAGAAGCTATGGCAGATGGGTGTATTCCCAAAAATCAAAATGTTCGCCTGGCGTGCTTTGAGGAGGGGATTAGCAGTTCGTGGGGAATTAGCTCGTAGAGGTATGTAAGTGGATTTAAAGTGTCCTAAGTGTGGAGAAGAAGAGGAGTCGATCATGCATGCATTAGTTTTATGTGCTGAGAGCAGAAGAATGTGGTATTGCTCGCCCCTACGTTTATGTGTTGATCATTGTGAGGGGAAGAGTTTGGGTGAATGGTGTGCAGAACTTGAAGGGATGTATAAAAAGAAAATTGGAGGAGTATATTTTGGGCATTGATGTGGGGAGTTTGGCTCAGGAAAAACACTTGGGTCTTTGAACAAAAAAAGAAAGATATCCTAGAGATTCACCACAAGACCGTAAGTATAGTGGGGGAGGTGGAGAAAGCCAGAATAGATGAGAGAAAGGTTATAGATGTGCCACGTTGGGCTAAAAAGTGGAAAGCTCCTGGTGAGGGGAAGTATAAAAAACTCAGAAGCAGCTGTGTTCAAGATAGTCGGGCTGGTTTAGGGGGTGTGACGAGGGATAGCTCAGGGGATGTGGTGGTGGCGACTAGCAAACCGATCACTGGAGGACTCGAAGTGGAAGTAGTGGAAGCTCTAGCCATGCGTCATGCTCTTACTATCACCATGGAAGCTGGATTGCATAATGTGGATGTGGAAACAGACAATATGAAATTATTTCACCACTTGAAGAAAGGCATCTGTGAGCCCACGTACTTTGGGAAGATCATTTGTGATATTTAACTTTTGAGTAGTTCTTGTGTGTCATGTAATTTTTCTTTTGTGAGGAGAGAAGGCAACCATGTTGCTCATGGTCTAGCACAGTTATGTAAAGAAATTGATGGTATGTATGTTTGGCTAGAAGAATATCCTAGGGAAGTTCATAATGCTGTAAGAAAAGACTTGGAGTTGATGAATGATTAATGGTGAACTTTTCCTGTAAAAAAAAAAAAAAAAACTTATGTCAATACTTTCAGTTACTAATGGTTGATAGTATACGTCAAAGTTTTGAACATTAAAGTAATTTATTCACCCCTAATTTCATAATCCCTAATTTACAATTTGAAAATATACCTTTTTAAGAAGCAACCCCAATTCAACATGTAGAAATTCTTGAAGCAATTGATTGTAAGCCCTACCCGCACTTGATTGCAGCAGCCCAAATTGATAAATCCTAATCCCCAATTGTAATTTTTAAAGAGGGCTAGTGAGAAAAATGATTCTTCTCAAATTGTTTGCTATGCTATAATTGAATTATATATGCAAGAAATGGAAAGGAAGATGAGTGAAATTAGGGGAAAACGGAAGTACAAAGAAATGGGGCCCAATTGGATGGGAAACGTTGATGGAAAACATTAACGAGTATCAATTGTCTAAGTTTTGAACATAAAAGGTAGTTGATTTTTTAAAAATGTTTGAAAGATAAGTATTTCAATAATAAGGGCTCGATCGCTATCACTGTGATTTTCGGTTTTTGGGTTTTTGTTATTTAAAAGTCATATGATATATATCCTATAATAAATTAGCATGATGATTTTGAAAACTGTCAACTACAAAGTGAAAACCCTTTTTTTTCTAGTTTCATGTTTTTGTTTTGAGTTCCCAAAGAAACCGAAAACAAAAAATGATCACGAACATTCCCTTAATATAAGAAATGTAGTTATTGCCAGTTTGCCACATTTTCTTAATTCACAAGAACATGAGATTTATAGGTACTTTAAGTTACATTAAGTTTCAAAATACACAGATAAATTTAAACAAATTGAATTCATTAGTTGAAGAACCTTAGACAACCATAACTAAACAAGGTTGTTATTCGTATGCCTCTAGGGGGTGTTTAGTACGCAAAATATATGTATGAGGTATGGGATCGAAATGGGGTAAACCCATACCAAGTGTTTGGTTAGTGAAATTCTCTTTACCAAACCAATACCTTAAACCCATGAAGTATCGGGTTTAGAAACCCTTGGGGGGAGGTGGGTTTAGCTTATTACGTATCAATTTTTTTAATATAAAAAGAGAAATATATTGTTGGAAGAAAAAAAAACAGTGTTGTCAGCTTCTCTATCCATTCGACCACTTTGAAAAGTACATGTAATTCTTTTACTCCAACATCTTAAGCATCTATCTTCTCCATTGTTTTCTCTAGCATCGTTTAGCAGACAATTGTTTTCTTTTCTATTTTTTCATTAACTTCTATATATTTTTTAATTGTTGTATACCTTGACCATTATTGTGTTGATGTTTGCAACTCTATCTTCTCCATTGTTTTATCCAGTATTATTTAGCAGGCAATTTTTTTTTTCTATTTTTTCAAAAAAAATTCTATCTATGTTTAATTTGTTGTACTCATTGACCATTGTTGTATTGATCTTTGCAATTCTATCTTCTTCATTGTTTCCTTCAGCATCGGTTTTTAGATTCTATTTTTTCTATCTTTTTTTCAAATTGTTATACTTGTCACTCGTATGGGTGGCTATAATATAATTATTGTTATATATACTTGATTCCCAAGAATAACATTATGATATTACAGGTGGTTTGTTAAAAAAATATAATAAATTTGATTTGATTTCTGATCCAACAAGATTCAAACCAAACACTAGGTATTAGGAATCAAGTTCTAACCCTATACCACCTTGGTTTGATTCATAATTCCAAACCTATACCACCTTTCAAACCAAACACCTAAAACAAACCAAAACTCCCCTTCTTTTTCAAATGCAATAAAGTACTGAGATAATATAGACTTTTCACGAATTAATATAAGCTTTACCAAAAAAAATTTAAGACTTAAAATAGAGAAATCACAAAAATGGGAATTCAAATATTCAATCCAAAAGGGGAAGTATTAAGAATGAATAATGAAAATTAAATAGTAATAGACACGAGATTATTAGTGCAGAGAATGAGGAGTACTTTGGTTTCAAATAATCAACCACCTCAATAATTTACACTACGCAAGAAATAGATATTGTTCGAGTTGGGGTGCAAATTGGGCAATTGATTTGATTGTTCTCTGGCAACTGTCTGCTCTTAGCTAGTAAGCCAATATAGAACTGAGAAAAGCAAAGGATATTAGCATATTCGTGGCCAAGTTGAAGTTGAGATCATCAAAATATTAGATTCGCTTCATAATTCATAATTTTAGGGTTTTGTTTTATTATGAGACACTAAAAATAAAGTACTTCGGATAAGCAATTTTCTAAAGCAAATTATTTGAATAGGTAGTCTAATCTTATATTAAAATTAGACAAACACAAGCCCACATTCTCCTGACAAGCCTATTTCATTTACCTTAAACCCAACACAATCCCTACACATCTAGCTCGTATCAACCTAGTCGTCCCTTCTCTTCTCCTTCCTTTGTTTCCATTTGAATTTCGAACTACAATTGACAAATTTATAAAATAACAATAGTCTTACCAAATGAATTAAACTAGTCATCACTAAATGGATTAAAGAATGTATGTGATTATTGAATGAATTAAGCTAGCTACTAAATAGATTAAAGTGCACTAAATAAATTAAACTAGTTACTATATGCAGAAAGGTGGTCTGTTCTCTTCTTAAATCTTAATAATGGGCTGTTGCCTAATTTTAAATTAAATGTAAGCGGTCTCTTACAAGACAAAAAAATCTTCCTAATTTATCACTCAATAAAATATTCTTAATCACTTGTTAATCCTCAAAATACAAAATAGTTACACGGTTCTCACAGCAGTAACTTACTCCCTTCATCCCATATATTGAAGAATAAAGATGTCATTGATATTATTATCTTGGGAAATTAAAGTGTTATCTTATTATTATTTTTTTATAATAAAAGATATCCATCATATTATCATTTTTCTATAAATATTCTTAATATATTAATATGTAAAATGTCATTCGATTTGTCTTTAGGTATCTCTTGGATTATTTATTTAATAATTTTACAAAATAAAAAATGTGAAATATAATTTATCAATATTTTACGTTGATGAATATAAAAATCAAAGTGTTTCATTACTAAGCTAACCAAGTAGAAGACTTTGATCTCTTTTGCGCAGCCACATGAACTCCAAGATTGGATAGACATCAAATGAATATATTGGTAGTGGAAACATGAATATCATCTTTTCCATGTTCTATATTCCTCATTCCTTTCGTGGGTAAGAGTTGTAGGCTTCTATGATTGTATCATCCATTTTTAGTAGTATTTCAAATCATGTCTGAAACAAGTTGCCTGGATTTACTTGCCAACTCGTTTTATTACCAACTTTATCTAATTGGACGAGTATAAACGACATAAAGCCCCCCTTTCACTACTTAAAATTAAAAATGGTTAGTGGGAAACTTCAGTATACATCACAAGTACTACTTTTGTACAACAATGTTCAATTTTAGTTCTATGATTGAATCATGTTCATATTCTAGTTCATACTACTATCTTAACAAGTCTTTTAGATTTAGTTACTGCCATCCACTGTCGTGTTAACAAGGGAGAAAGTGAGAAACACAAGCCTCCCTTCACTTTTTTTTTTTAGAAAGCTTTTCGCTTGTACTTCATGCTAAAAATAGTTATGATAGATTATATCATTAGAATGATAGGAAATTTACTTGCCTGAAAAAGCACATCAACCCTTATAAAGTGAAAGAAGGTGTGAAGATCTCAATTTAATTACAAGGAAACTTTAGTCAAATAGACTAGAAAATGATATTCAACATAGAAGTGAAGACTAAATACCACCTAGCTACCGCCTCGTAAATCTATGAACCACCAATAATAATCATAGTTATTAAACTTTTTTTTTTGTTTCCAAAACATTCGCTTTATAAGTGAAAAATAAGTAATCTATTAGGAGATCAGAACAATCGTTTAATCTACTATTTTCCTCTTTTACAATCCTTGTTTTTGTTTCACATCATTTTTTCCCCTTTTTTGTAATACCATCTTAATAACTTAGTATTATCTTTTATTCTTTTAAATGTCTGGTGTTCACCCCTCTAAAATTAATTTTGATAGGAATAGTCTGACTCACTATTAACCTAGTCTAATCCGCCCAATAACCAAGCCCCATTTTTTACTTCAAACAAGCTTCCAACGAGTCAAGTTCAATATTATAGTCAGCCTTCAATTTAATTTTGAATTTTGTTTTTCAAAATAAAAGTTGCATAATAAATATAAAAAATAACCATATACTATGCTACATGTTTATTTATAAAATTAACAAAAAAAAACGAAATTACTTTTTCTAATCCTACAAAGCCTTAATTTTGGCCATTTTGATAGGTCCTTGTAAAATGCCACATCTCGTGGGTAAGCTCCATTACCACTATAAGCAATGAATATGCACTATGGTGCAAAGAGCTAGCAAAACAATATTTTGACATCAACTTGACCAAACCAAACAAAAGTCCACACGAGATTTACGCACACTACCAACTGACTGCCTAGACTCCCTCTAACATTATCCTTTTTTTTTTAACCTCATTTTTACTCCTGAAAGAGCTTACTAGTGTTTTACTCCAATTACATTTGTAAAGGACTTTAATCTAACATGTGTCACATGGGGGCTGTCGTACTGTTGTGTGGCTTATATAAGTTTATCGGTTTATGCCTTTATGGGCTCTCCCTTAATTGGCATTACTCTGGCAAACAGAACCAATGTTTGATTGTTTGGATCAATATTTATTTCTATAGTACCAAACTCCTTGCGGAATGAGTAATTGCTTGTGGCTCATGTCAGGACACACATCTATTATAAGTCCTTATCATTATCTTTGTATAATGCTTATCTAATTCTAGGTAGTAAGTATCTTGTTAGTATTTTGTGTATATCTCACGGCTAACATATAATTTCCTTTTCTATTTTCCCTCACTAGATAAAATTGTTTAAAATGATAATAACATTTTACTCCTTCGTTATCTTTATTTAAAAAAAATATATATATTTTGAGTATGTTATACTTCCTCCGTTCTTTAGCTATTGCAACAATGACTACTTATGGAGTTATGGTAGTTTCATATCTATTGCAATAATGCTATTTTTGGTTAAAAAAGTAACTTTAGTTGACAATATTACCCTTGTTTTACCTTACTAAAACTATCATTAATTACTCACCAACTAATTAGTTGACAACATTACCCTTGCTTTACCTTGCTATTTTTTATTTCCTTAATAACCGTGCCCAACCCCATTGTTGCAATAGATAAAGAACGGAGGAAGTAGCTCTTGTATAACTACTCTTAAATTAGAGGAGAAGAATGTGACTGATATTATTCTTTTCTATGTTGTATATGTTTGATAATCTAAAGATATGCAAAGTTCTTTTTATGAGCTCGAATATATAATTATATAAGGTAGCATAAATAATTATCTAATCATTTCTTATACTCACAAATGAGAAGCCAAGGTGATATTAGGCTTTCAGCTTTCCATTAAACATTATCACTTTGTTATAACCCAAAATAAAAGTGGTTGTTTGGTATACAGGATATTAGGTAGGCAATAGAAATTCCTATGATTGACATAAAGTGGGACAAATGGGTGCAGTGAAAATTCATGGGAATTTGAAATTCCCACAAATGTAGAAATTGATTTACCCACCCTCTCTTTGGTCACTCACAATTCTTACCTAAATTCCTATAAATTACAAATTACTACCAAACAACTTGGACTAATTCCTAGGAATTTCATAAGGGAATTAAATTCCCAAGAATTGTAAATTGAAAATATTCCCATTACAACCAAACAAGCACTAAGACTTTAACCAATTTAGTTAAGACAACTAGATACGTTTAGATTTGTTTTTATAAATTCAGATAAGTTCAAATAAGTTTAGGACCTCCATTAAATAAGTTTCAATAAAATCCACTCAATTAAAGAAAAATAAATCGAATAAAACATCCTCTAATTTTCCCTCCCAAATCCCAACCATCACCTAAAAAAAATCTCCCAAAAAAACACTCTTCCAATGAAATAGGAAAGAGTCAAATACGTGTAAACATACTTAAAACAAAAAACAAATAAAACCGTCGGCATAATGAAGTAAGCACAACACCATTTCAATACACGCGTTTCACATCTAATCACCCCCTCATCAACGCAGTACAATTTAAATAAACCACTAATACTCCAGGTTAACCAATCATTAGCTCTTTTTCCCTCTTTTTTTTACTCCCTTAAAAAATAAACTCCATTTTCATTCATTTTTATACTCCATAATTATTATGTGGTACACGTAGTATCGTTGTAGTCGCCGAACTTCTCTCTGCTACATCTTCTCTCTCCTCTCTGTCTTCTCTCTCCAATGATCTGTGCTGCGAATTTTTCTCCATTTTCGATTTCTCTCTCCTCTAAAAGCCTCTTTCCGATCTTTTCTCTCTCCTTCTATTATCTCTCTACGTTGAAAAAAACTCTCGAAGTTTCCATTAATGGAGCTTTGTTGCTTGCTTCTTTAATTCAATTTTATTGCTCTTTTTGTTTATTTATTTGTTATTGTTGTGATTTCATTTGAACATTATTTGATATAGCTCTGTAAATTCATAGTGAATTTGAGTTTGTATTTTGTTATTTTTTTGTAATTGTATGCTCAATTGAGTTGACCCGGGCCTGAGTTGGCTCGGGATCGGAAATTAACGAAGTTATGGTGTTGGAAAACAACAATTGTGATGATTTTGAGAATTTGAGCAACACGAGAAACGCAATGATTGGTGGAAGTGAAGTTGATGATGATGAACAACAATTGGAGACTTCACCTCGTTATCTCGCCAAATTCAAACTATATGAAACTCGCGCGGTATAAATTTTGACTTCTTTTTTCTCTTGATTTGAATCTGCATTTTTTGTTGTTCATTTTGTTTGTTGATCTGTTGCTGATTTGAAACTGCTTGCAATTTACCTCATTTGTTGTTTATATGATTGATTTGCAATGAGTTTTTGTTTGTGTTTGAATTGAAATTTAGAATTGGAAGTTTTAGCAAATTGAGATGGTCAGCATCTGTGAAATGTCAATTGATGCTTAATTTAATGATATAGTGGAACTGTTGAATTTGTAAATTGACTTGGA
Organism: Beta lomatogona; assembly: GCA_947646795.1. Taxonomy (NCBI): domain Eukaryota; kingdom Viridiplantae; phylum Streptophyta; class Magnoliopsida; order Caryophyllales; family Amaranthaceae; genus Beta; species Beta lomatogona. The sequence goes on along the minus strand of CANSNZ010000526.1, from coordinate 53,039 downwards.
ATTTTCATAAACTTGTTGCTATTTAGGGTTTCAAGACCTGTTCATCTTTGTTTGAATTCATGTGTTAATTATTATGCATCTGTAGACTAGTTGTCCGGTTATCGACGAATGGAATGACTTTGATCGTATTTGTAAATTCGCGTTTTTATCTTGGAAGTTGTGGTTTTTTCTGTTGATGTTGTGACTTTGCAAAGTGGAACTTTTGGCAATTGTTTGCTTTCTTCAATCCTACTTTAGAAAATTGCAATGCTGCTAGCGATATTTAGCAGCAATTTATAATGATAATCTGTATTTCACTCGCTGGATGAATTAGGATGGTCTTCACAATGTACAAATTCAGTGCAATTGAAATTGATTGAACTATAAATAGTCAGACCTAGCTTTGTGTACATTTCTAGTTTTCTCTTTCTTATTTCCTAAGCATTTCCTGTTGGTCATGCATTAGAGGCATGGCAGCTGTTGTTTTTCACGACGCTTTATTTCTTAATCTTTATGTGTTATGTGTATTTTGGTTGAACAGAACTTTTACATGGTGGGAAGAGATAAAAGTAAGATGTATTGGAGAGTACTGAAGATTGATAGATCAGCGATTTCTAATCTTGATGTTTTCGAAGACCCAACAGTATACTCATATCGTGAGTGTACTGCCCTACTGAAGCGGATAGATGAAGGAAATAAGCATACTGGTGGGCTGAAGGTTGTCAGTACATGTTACGGAATTGTGGGTGAGTATATTGTGTGCTGTATGTTTGAGGATGTTATTTTATGAAGTAATGACTAAATTGTATTTTGTTACTTTGGTATTCAGGTTTCGTTAAATTCTTGGGACCATATTATATGCTTGTTATTACAGAGAGGAAGAAAGTGGGGATGATTTGCGGCCATGCAATATATGCCGTGTCAAAGAGCAAAATGATACCAATCCCTCATTCTCCTGTGCGATCCAATTCGAATAATTCTAAGAATGAAATCAGGTCTTTTGTTCATTCTGCATGTAAATGTAAAACGTATCTCGTACTTGTAAGAGACGCATATTCTACTTGTGTATCAAAATCGTGTTCTTGTCCTTCTTTTGTCGTATTTCCCTTTTTTTTCCCATTCTCTTCTCAATATTTATCAAGTCTTCTAGTATATTGTGGGTTTTTGTTTAAAATTATTTCGTTATTAAGTACTATATACTTTCCATTTGGTTAGTCTTTGATGGTTATTCTGTAGTGTGGGTGTGTCGTTTTATGACATTCTATTAGTGAACTCATTAGGGGATGCTTCTATTGCATCTGCCTTTGGCATATACTGCAAGTTGTTATCCAGCAAATGCAGAGGGCAGAGTTCATTGATATTTTGATCTTAGGATAACTTGTTGAATGAGACAAGGTATTTGCAGGGTGAAGAAGGAGACATCGTTTCTTCCTACTCCACCTTGATTTTCTTTGGCCCTCTTTTATTTTTTTTGGTTGATTATATATAATTAAATGTCACTTGTTCTTTTTTTTTTTCCATTGTCCCTTTTTTTCTTTGAAAACTATTGTTTTTCCATATAAATATGTATTCATCTGTTTTGCATTTTTCTTGCTTGCTGATTTCATTAGATACAAGAAGCTCCTATGCACAGTGGACATTACGAAGGACTTCTTTTTCAGCTACTCCTATCGTATTATGCATAGTCTCCAAAAGAACTTATGTGATGAGGAGAATAAATTAGTCCCGTATGAAACAATGTTTGTCTGGAATGCATTCTTGACTCGGGAGATTCGAACTCTTCTTGGGAATTCCCTTTGGACAGTGGCACTGATACATGGTTTCTTCAGACAGGTACGTTAGTTTTAGCATTTTTGAATTTCCTTTGGTGAATTATTGTTGCTTCAATGCTTGATTATAGGTCTATCTATTTCTTGATAATTGATATATCTAGTTATTTGCATTTATTTTCTGTGTGGTTGGCTTTTTTCTTTACTTGTTATATAAGAAGTGTCTCAAAGGATAGAATAAAGTGCAAGGAACATCATCGCACCGTTTAAATTAACAAGCCAGTCTGGGTGGCTGAACTCATAAACCTCAACAAGACATGGGATTCGGGAAAAGTGAATAATCTTTTTAAAGATTCAGCTGCTCGAGATTTTCAATCTATCCCTATCCCTTCCTTGGATTAGATGATGATGCTTTTGAGTGGGACCTGGAAGGTAACAGAAACTATTCAGTAATAACGTGTATATCTGATTACCAGACTGGCAGGATTTTTTCACGTGTCCTCACTTACGACTTGATAGAATCATAGAATGTAATGCGGTATTAGCAGTTGAATGTATGGAGAATTGTGGCAAATACTATATTCTGCTTCATTCCAATTACTTAGGAAATGTAAGTAAGATCAGGTTAAATTTCTAGTGTATTTGACCTTTGTGCTTCTACGTCTTCAGGTTAAATTTCTAAGGTGTGGTCGGACAGTCAACTTGACTGTTATTGCAAGAAGATCACGCCACTATGCTGGAACTAGGTATCTATTTTTGTTGACTTGACAACTTTAAAATGAGTATCTTCTCAGTTTGAGTTTGCAAACCAGAGCTCATGCACTTGCTCCCCCACCCCTCTCCCCCTCGCCCCCAGCAGCACCCTTCTCTTTTTCTGAAGGGGAGAGTTGGAGGAGGCATTGATAACATGTGCAAGTTTCTTTTCTTTTATTGGATAACAACTTCTGATGAAGTGAACTTGCTATTCCTTGGTTGGCAGGTACTTGAAACGAGGCATTAATGAGAAAGGTCGAGCTGCCAATGATGTTGAGACAGAGCAAATTGTCTTTGAAGAAAATTATAGTGCATGTGTCTCAGAAATCAGTTCTGTTGTGCAAATTAGGGGCTCAATTCCGCTTCTTTGGTCTCAAGAAACTTCAAGATTGAATCTAAGACCCGACATTATATGTATGTTCAATATATACTCATACTTATATTTGTCTTTTTTTTTCATAATATTTAATTAACACTTTAAATTAACTTAGTGTCAAAGGAGGATCCCCAATATGAGGCAACAAGAAGACATTTTCAGAATCTTGTAGATAGATATGGTAATCCGATATACATATTAAATCTGATCAAGGTGCGCTTTAGTATATGATTTAGTTACAATGTTATGAATTCTTCAAGCGTAGCTTTTAATAGTATTTATGGACGGAATCATGGTTGAAGTAATGGTAAAATTACTTGTAGACTAAGGAGAAGAAACCTCGTGAATCTGTACTCCATGCGGAATTCGTCAAGGCAGTTGCTTCCATCAATAAGACTTTGGATAAGGCAAATCGCTTGAAGTTCCGGACAGTGGACCTCACAAGATTGTATCACATGTATGAATTTTTTTCCCTTTGTATTGCTGGTGGTTTGTGTGATTTCATTACTTGTAATGGGAATGACTACGATAGTAAGAGAAAGTATGCCAATATTTCAGCAAAGGTGACAAGGTGTTGATGCTCCTAACTAAAGTAGCTGAGAATGCATTGGATCAAACTGGATTCTTTTATTGCCAAGTTCCCCCACTTGTGAATTCTGAGTTGTCATCTGGCTTGTCCTATGGTGCTACAGAGCATGAGAATATGAGTGACATTAGAGAATATTCTTTTTCAAAGAATCCAAGGTTGCAAAGTGGAGTGTTGAGGACTAATTGCATTGATTGTCTAGACCGCACAAATGCCGCCCAATATGCGTATGGTTTGATTGCTCTAGGTCATCAATTACATGCCATTGGTGTCAATTCCACCCCGAAAATTGATGTTGATGATACTTTGGCTAAGATGTTGATGGGGCTCTATGAGGCCATGGGTGATACACTTGCATTACAGTATGGAGGCTCTGCAGCGCACAATAAGGTAGTTTTGTAAAATTCATCTTATTCTTGCACTGATTGAAGTCCATACCTGTGCTCTGACATTTTCCAGATATTTTCTGTTTTTGCATTCTATAAAATATTATCGTTTTTCCTATTTACTGCTCACTACTTGGTTATAGTCTTCTTTCCTGAAGTTGCTTATTGTGATGTTTTTGTGCTTGAAAGTGTCAAATTTAATATCTGAATCATTAGCCCATAGAAAGACCTTTGAAAAGGTAATCAGAAGGTTATTGGGCGGGGATAATGTAAATCTCTAGCTCATGTGGATCTTTGCCATTTCTCTTCCCTGCCCTTACACTTTGATATGTTTTGCAATACTATCTGGGAGTCATGATAATGGAATTTGGGATCTGGAGCTAAGGCTGCAGTCATTTATTACTTACTTACTTAGCTTGTGCTTTACTTAAGGTCTTTGCTCGTTATGGGTAACTGTAGCTAGTAATCTTGTGTTTGTGTTTCAGCACTCTTCAGTGATCTTGTGACTCTGTTTCAAATTCTTCTCTATTTATATTGATTCAGACTATGTCTATATTACCCCTCATAAAGTAAGTTTTCATGTTTTGATGGTAATAGATATTCTCCGATCGAAAAGGTCATTGGAAAGCAGCAACGCAGTCCCAAGAGTTTATCAGGACGTTACAGCGTTACTTGAACAATGCATACATGGATCCTGAAAAGCAAGATGCCATAAATTTGTAAGTTGACACTTGCTTATACTGGTGTCTTTTTGTGTATAGAAAGTATAACGTAAATGGAGCCAATCATACAAAGTAGACTCAAACAAAGGATATATAAAAATATAATTTCAATTATCACTATTATCAAGAAACATGGATTTAATTACATTGGCGATGGTATCCGAAGGAACAAAGCTTATATTGAATATAGAAAATGTATTAGTTATCAAATTATACTTCTAGCTTACATCTTGTTGCTAATTTTAATTTCTTTTACTTACGTGTTTATGACCAGATTCACTGCATCCTATTTAAGCTTTTGTTCCCATCTCACAGGCGATGTAACTTATTCCATTTTGTTGATATCTAGTGATGGTCAATTAAGTTTGTTTATTTCCTTAGTTGAGTCTAATCTATACGATAGTCTATGTACAAAAAAAAATTTACCTTTTCTTAAGACAAATTGATCAATTGAATTTTTTCTATTGCTATGATGAACTTCTTTTCCTTTTTAGTCCTTTCAAAACACTCACATATGGTTTTGATTCTCAAATTCTGTATCCTATAACTAGTCAATTATTCAATACTTTGGTAATAAAAGCTACTTTTCAATCAGGTTCTTAGGCCATTTCCAAGCAGAACCGGGTAAACCAGCATTATGGGAACTTGATTCAGATCAGCATTATGGTATTGGAAGGCTTACATCATCCTTGTCAGATGACATTACAAGGTATAACTTTTGTGTGTTCCAACATTGGGTGTGGCTAGACCTGTCAATCTGGTGGGGTTTGGGCTGACCTGGGTCAGGTCAGTTTGGATAAACAAGGGCCGGGTCAGTTCTGTTATGGCCTGGAAATTTCTTGATCCTAACCCTAAGTTTTCGGGTTTACCCAATGGGTCTGAGGTTGAGTTCTGAAGTTCTTGTACGCTTTTTTATTTTTATTTTTAATTTTTTTTCTGGGCTTGATCGAAAACGCCTACCAATATTCATTAAATCGTGACAAGTAACGAAGTAATGTAGTTGCATGTCATACGAGCCATCCACGACTGTAGTAAATAAAAGCTTAGCCTCTCAACTTAGGCCCAACTCATCTGGCTGACCGTAGTTAGACTAAGTTTTGTATAATTAGATCAAAGACAATTTGGTTAGTTAGATGCGTTATTGGGCAAGGCCACACCAAACGTAAATGGTGTGGTCAATCAAGTTGAGCTATCTTTCACTCCAAATTGGTTGGGTCGAACCTTAATTGATCAATTTTATATGCCACCAAGCACAAATGTCCAGCTGACAATGGAGGAGATGTATAGCAATTTCCTTGATGAAGTGAGCTAACGGAACAAAAAGATAAAAGACAAGAGTTCTGGTTTTGCAATATGAAGATATTTTGTGTTCCTTTTTCCATCTATTGCGCTCAACTTATACTAGTTGTTTCAATTTATAAATTTATCAAATATTGTCTTGGACGGTTGGACCCAACAGAACAAAAGTAGACCTTGACCCAACCCATTTTGACTTGCTACTTACGAGTATTTCAGTTTTGGGTTAGATCGTGTTTTGGGTTCTTGTTCAAGACCCAAAAATTCAGGTTGGTAAGGAACGAGGTTGTGGGTCTGGTCATTTCTCGACAGGACTAGGTGTGGCCATTGTGCTCTTGAATAGGTCTGATTAAGAAGTTATTATTACAATTTTAACTTCAGCGAAGTATCTTTGAACTACTTAATTGAACCTATCTAAAAATTGAAGTACTATGAACTTGGATATAAGAAGTACGAGATTGTTTCCCACTTTCTGTCAATTTATTTAGTCATATGCAACGAATGTGGATTGTGAAAAATTAGAATCTCATACGTTGGTTAACACTATGGTGAAAATTTTAGCCTTCTACATAATTTCACCGTGCACAGCATATTAACTTTGACTTTGGACAGGAATTTAATGCAGATCCAAGATCACACCTAACAAATTTTTTTTATGAAAGGAAAAATTGTTATGGTCGAGTATTGAGTTCCTAATCGTTTATCTGTGACTATACATTTTTATAATCTATATTATTGTAGTAAATTTTCGAATAATGTAGTTCAAGTTATCAAGTTTATACTCAATTAAAAAAAGTTAGTCAGAACAATTTAATATTTTTATGTTTGTTTTATAGTTTGACAGAACAATGTTCAGTTAATAGTTTTAGCCACTAAGTCTTCTGTTATTTGTAGGTCATTTCTGAAAAGGTCTATGTCAGACGGAGTTCTTATGTATGAGAGTCCTTCGCCTACAACACCAGCTGATACTCGTGACCATCACCATACTTTACCTGACTTAAAAGAAGACAAGAGTGGTCTGTCAGACTCGACGCCTGAGATTCCAACATGCGAAACTAATATATCTTTTTCAAGGTAAGTCACTTGAGTATGACCTACAAGTAATTTGTATATAATGGTAATATTTATCTGAAATACAGTCAATTATTTTCTTTGAATTAGTGTTCTTAAATTACCTAGTAAATTTGTGGAACAAGATGCGAATTAATCGAAATTGTAGAGATGTACAAATTTTTTTTTTTTTTTTTTTTTATTAATTTTCACATTCTCTCTCCTTTTCCATTGTGCAATGTGATAGAACACGCATGGATGAAATTTTAATGCCATCTGCACTTTTTGTTTAACAATCCTAATTAATGTTGTTGTCCTCTATGATGCTTGTCAATAGGATTACCCCATCCATGTCACCCCATCAGCTTTTTACTGATATGCCAGCGGCCCAATATCTAAGAGGTGAATGTAGTAGTTGTTACCACGAACATGGAAATGAATTTGATTGCTCTGATATTCTTGATCTAGACTGGATTTCTTCATCGGGAAATTCATGTGAGGAGGACACATATGATAAGTAAGTCCCTTCTTTTAATTTCTGGCAAAGCAATCTCTATATGTAGCTGCTGCTTGCACTGTAGCATAATGTTACTTGGAATTTCTAAAGAGGATATATATAGAGGATATATAACTGCTACTACTGATTCCATAATTAAAGCTACTTCAGTTACTATCTATCTTTTGTGCATACAGATCTTCACTTCTGAATTCTCCAAGTGCTAGTTCCTTGTATGGCAGCGCTGTAAATGTTACACCAGAGGTCAGTCCTTTTCTTCGTTATTCTCTTGGTTATGCTTTTTTTACTGCTAAGTATGTTTTGCCGTGTTTGCAAGTTTCCGGTTTCTGATAAGCCTGTAGGTTCACTATTTATAATGTGCAGACTAGGTTCTAGTGTGTTTAAGTTGTTTGCTTATATATTGGACTTGCAGTTTTAAATCTTGGCTATCAAATCCTGCTTTCTCATATATTTTTAAGGTGGAGGGAATTATTAAAGGTTTTCGCAAACTTAACCCCCCCTCCCCCCCCAAATTTCCTCTCTGGATCCCAATGTCTCCCTGTTCGGAACAAAAGTTTTTTCTAACAGTTAGGAATTTGGAATCCCTCGTATAAGATATAGTTAATTAATATTCTGTTACTCTGCAGGGAAGAAGGCCAGTTGCATCACCTATACCTGCAGATTTTTCTGATAGCTTTAAACAGTGGGTCGAGTATGGAGCAACCTTAGCTTAGTCTTCACCACAAACTGCACAGATTATATCTCAAGCATTTTTGAACCAACCTCTCCGAAGGATGTGGGTTGTGCAACAGAATAAATATGAAAAATTGAAAAAAGAAGAGGTCTTGGCATTCATACCATTTTAAAGAAATTGACAGAGAAACTACCAAGGGTAGACGTTGATAGCTAATTCAACTAATTTCTTTTTTGTGGAGGTTGTGTTTCTCCACTTGAAACTAATGAAGTATATAGATGTATAAAATCAAAATGCAGTAGTCACTCATTCATGTAAATATTTGATTTAACAAATTTTTGTTTGCCTGCAACAGCTACTTTTTGATGGGGGTATTATAGCCTTATAGGCTCTCTCCCATTCCTTATATATATCATCATTGTTGAATAAAACGTCTGTTATTGTTTTTGTGTAACTTGAGCTGCTTAACTTTTCTAGTATCCTTGCTGTTGGTCTGGAGTTGCTGGAGAATGGTTTTGAGGTTCCACCAGGAAACTCACAACAGCTCATGAAAACATATTTGCTGATTGGAAATGATCAGTTGATCCTTTAACTTGTTCACGTTCGTTCGCAGTCAGAGCTCAGTGCTGGAAATAAACCATTTCTCTCCTTCAATGACTTTTGGACTATGATGAAGCAAAGACACTGGCTTGCTTCACCAATCACCAGCTTCATGAGTCAGAAGCAGTAGCAAGTTTCTGATCCAGCACCACTCTGGAGGAGTTAATTTATTGTCTTGCACATTGCATGGACACTTACCCCACCCCTACAAGTTGGTCGGGTAATCACTACGATAGAAGATAAACATACTAAAGAGAAAAAGAAAAAAAGAAAAAAAAAGCCCCTCCGGATTGGGCATTGAAGTGGTAATTAGTCTCATTTCCCTCCGGCCTCCTCCAAAGTTAAATGAAAAAATCGATATCTATATTATGTGCCCTTCATAAAGAGGGAAATATTAAGAAATTAGTAAGATCTCGGTATCAGTTAGTGTGGGACGAATGAAAAGTATAAAGTGTATGGTTAATACTTCATCTGTTTATTTTAGTTGCAACAATTTCTATTTATATTTTCTTGGTAAAAGTTTTATAGCAATTAACAATTTTATCCTCACTTTAACTACCTCACATGCAAAAAGTATGGGTAATTGGGTTAAATTTTACTCTCTTCTTTCTTTAATATTTGTGCAAAAAGACATTTGTTGCAACGAAAAAAACAGAGGTAGTTCTTTAAAAAAAAAAAAAAAAAAAGAGGTAGTATAAGATAGGTGAATAATTTTCTTTTTTCACTTTATTCTTATGGGTTGTCAATTAATATATCAAAAAAATATAAAATTTCCTATATGAAACCAATAAAAAAGGTGACACATTGTTGGGACATGAGATTTGATTCTCTAAAGACAATTGGTAATAGGAAAGAACAAATTTGAAAATAAATAATTTGATAGAAGGCTTAAGAGGGTGATTGTTTCAAATAATTGGAATGAAATAGTATGAAAATGAGAGTCCTAACTCCTATGATTAGAAGGCTTTTTGGGCTATATCGGGTCAAGCTTTAGTCCAGAGGGAAAAAAGCTTTAAATTTAGTCCTTTTTGGCTAGATTGGCACATGATCGAGTCAAGATATTCAGGCTGATTGTAACTCTACTTTTTTCTTGAATAATTAATTTGGAGATTTTGTCACACATTAAGAATCGTCTGAATTGTTCCATTCTTTCTTTCCTATGACCTTTTTTGTTGAGTTTTGAAAACTACCCAACTTGCTATACAATCAAAATTCTAAAAACAACTCGTAAGACCATATCTTACAGACCACAAATCATCTTATAGAGATTCAAATTGCAGATTAAAATTTGGCTCGTTATCTTTCCAACGATAGGTCATATGCTTGATTTGGATTAAAAACGAGAAAGTTATGGCCATTTGAAGTTGAGCTGTTTGCCCAGTTTTCTTAGGAGCGCCCGCTTTCTGCCAATACCTGCTTCCTTAGGAGCGCCCGCTCTTTTCAAATTTTCCGGACAGCACTGTTGTTTTTGCGACTTATTAATGATGTAAGAGTTGTACATATAAATAGGACTCATCCCTAATTTATGAGGGAAAGACCCTAGTTGAGGGGGGATTAGGCTCCCTTAGTCTTAGATTAGGATTGTAAGTGAGAGAAAGTCTCAAAACTTAGAGAGAGAAAGTGAGAAAATCAATGAAAAATGAAGGATTTTGGATAATCATCTAGTGACAAGAAGATTTGAAGTTTTCTTTTCATTTATCAATGAGAATTCTTACTCTCTTTCCTCGTTTGTTTCTTATTTTAATTGTTTTCATTAGATTAATTGTTCATGCTTAGTTTAATTATATGTGGTTTATTTTATTTAGTTTATTGTTAGATTAATGATTATTATCATGTTATTAGTGCTTAATTTCTCTAAATTCCTCATTTTTTTATTTATGGGGTAGTTTGTTGGTTAGGGTTTGGGTGAAAACCCAACAATGATTGATTTGGGTGTTGGAATATGAAATTAGGGAGTTTGATTGAGCTTATTAATTGATCAATAGCATGATTACTATTTGCTTGCATTCTAGTTGACCACTTGGATGTTTGTTTTATTGATACCTTAATCAAATTGAGAGAGGAGATTAAGGTCGACATTTATGCTATTATCTTGCTTAATTACTCATGAGAGTGAGATTTGAGTGAGGATTTTGTGGATTGACATTGTGATTATCCCTTAATTGGTTGCATGTTTGAGACCATGAGAGTGGCTTAATTATGTGATCTAGGTAGTTTTATGCACCCTTGAGAGAGGGCTTAGAGCTAGTTAAGAGTCAATAGCCTCAATTAGTTGCTTGGTTTTCTTTCCTCCATGTTGCTTGGTTTTCTTTCCCTAATCCTATTTGTTCTTTAGTAGTTAGTTTGGTTTAATAGACTTTAGTTGGTAATTGACACCTCCCGACTATTTTTCGACCTAGCTTATTGTTTGGTTAACACATATTGGTGTTTCTTAGTCCTTGTGGAAGAATGACCATTGCTTGCCACTTTACCTAGGTTAGTGGACTAGTTAGGTTTTGTTTGACTTTAGGAGACTAGTTAGGTCATTACTAGTCTCCTAAAGTCAAACAAAACCTAACTAGACCACTAACCTAAGTAAAGTGAAAAGTAAAGGTCATTCTTCCACAAGGACTAAAGAACACCAATATGTGTTAATTTGACAATAACTAGGCCAAAAAAGAGTTGGAAGGGTGTCAACTACCAACTAAAGTCTATTAAACCAAACCAACTAACAAAGAACAAATAGGATTAGGGAAAGGGGTCCAACACCAACCTATCATGATTTAGGCAATTAGAAGGGTGAAACACGGAGGAACGAAAACCAAGCAACTAATTGAGGCTATTGACTCTTAACTAGCTCTAAGCCCTCTCTCAAGGGTGCATAAAACTACCTAAATCACATAATTAAGCCACTCTCATGGTCTCAAACATGCAACCAAGGGATAATCACAATGTCAATACACAAAACCTTCACTCAAATCTCACTCTCATGAGTAATTAAGCAAGATAATAGCATAAATGTCAACCTTAATCTCCTCTCTCAATTTGATGAATGTATCAATAAAACAAACATCTAAGTGGCCTGCTAGAATGCAAGCAAATAATAATAATGCTATTAATCAATTAGAAGCCCAGTCAAACCCCCTAATTTCATATTCCAACACCCGAATCAATCATTGTTGGGTTTTCACCCAAACCCTAACCAACAAACTACTCCATAAATACAAAAATGAGGACTATAGAGAAATTAAGAACTAATAACATGATAGTAAACATTAATCTAACATTAAACTAAATAAAATAAAACACAAATAATTAAACTAAGCAATTAACAACTAATCTAAGAAAAAGAATTAAAATAAAGCGATAAAAGAGGAGATAGAGTAAGAAATGCTCATTGATTAATGGTTGAAAGTTCCAATACAAGTGTCACCCTTGAATCTACAATCTTCCACATTTCTTTGAGTTTTCTCCCTTTTCTCCCTAAACTAATGGTTGAAAGTTCCAATACAAGTTTCACCCTTGAATCTACAATCTTCCACATTTCTTTGAGTTTTCTCTCTTTTCTCCCTAAACTAATCTATGGAGGCTAATCCTCCTTAAAACCCTAACTATTCTAAAAAAAAATAAGAGTGGTGAATAAAACCTAAAAAAAACTCTCCTCTTTAAAAGATGAGTCAAGGTATTTATACTCCTACTAATATTAAAAGAGAAAAAATAAAAAGTAAAAGAAAATAGGAAAAGGTAAAAGAAAATGAAACCAAAAAGGAGTAAAAAAAAGAGAGGAAAAAAAGGGATATTATCTCAGGTAATCCTGACATATAGGCCTTTTTCCAATATAACCCCAACTTTGACAGCCCTGTCTCCGATAACCCTGAACTTGGTTTTTGTCATTAAATTGGACGGAATTAGAGATGGCGTTAAGTACTCTATAATTTTGTTTGACTTTTGCTAAATTCATCTCTTTCTCTCTCTTGTTCTTCATCTTTTCTCTCTCTTGTTCTTCATCTCTTCTCAAGCCCATCATTCTCTTTTTTTTTCTCAATCAATTCTGAAGAGAAAAGGCAAAAATGGGGAAAGAGATGGATTCATCACCAACCACCACTCCTCCTAACACCGTCGTACACCTGCTGCACCACCACCACATTGCTGCAGCCCCGAACAGAATTTTGTTGGGTTTTGTTGGGTTGCTGCCAGAACTGGAGGTCGAAGAGAGAATTGGAGTCCGAACCCTTTCTTCTTCTTCTTCTCCGACGACTTGCCGCTGCGACTTGCCCAGAACAAGAGGTCGAACCGTGTTCTCCGCTGCTACTTGAGATAAGATAAGATGATATTGAAATGAGAAAATTTCTGGGTTTGATGTATTTTGAGGGGAAATTTCTGGGTTTGATAGATGAAGATATGTGACAGAAGATGAAGAACAGGACAGGGGTGTTCAATAACACAAATTTTTTTTTCCTAAGAACACCCATTGGAGGAAATCTGGATTTTGTTATGATTTTGGGTAAATGGGTTTAGGAAAAATCTGGATTTTGTTATCAGTTTGGGAAAAATTGATGAAGCGATGAAGAACAAGAGAAAAAAGAGATGAAGAACAAGAGAGAGAAATATATGAATTTAGCAAAAGTCAAACCTAGTTAACGGCGTTACAAATTCCGTCCAGTTTAATGACAAAAACCAAGTTCAGGGTTACCGGAGACAGGGCTGCCAAAGTCAAGGGTTATATTGGAAAAAGGCCGATAAGTCAGGGTTATCTGAAATAATATCCAAAAAAAAAAAATGAAAATAAAAACAAAGAGAAGTACAGTTATCCAACGGGAGAAAGGAAAAAATAAGGAAAAAGAAATGAAAAGAAAAAAAAAAGGAAACAAAGCAAAACCCAAAATATCATAAACCCCATTTTGTTCTTCACTGCTACTCCTCTCGTCTTCCTCTGTACTCCACGGCACTTCGTCATCCATCATCAAGGACTCAAATCAGGCCGTTAGATTCGCCGCATCATCATCATTGATCAACATCATCAAATCATGGCCGTCTGATTTTCTTGTTTTGATTTGATTTTTCTGCTAAATTCATTCTGTAAATAATGGAGGCTTTTCTTCAATGAATCACAACCGTCAATTCATTTAATGAGTATTGAGCACGTTTTTCTTTGAGCGCGCGCTTCCAGGTCGCTCATTGGTCGCTCATGCATTCTGCCTAACATTCTGCTTTTGTTGAGCTCGAACGGAGCACCCGCTCCGGTGTACAAAGGAGCGCCCGCTACCCTTTTGGCTTGAACAGATTGCGCAGGTGGAGTAAAGGTGGAGTTGGCGGTGCTTCAGGCCAGGGTGATGGTGGTGTTGCGGTGTAGCGCTGGTGGCGCTGACAGAGGGTGGTGGTGATGTATTGTGCATTGGTGTAGTGTAGGTTAAGAGCTGTGAGTGGTGAAGGTTAGGGAGCACAATGGCTTAGCTTGGCTTGTGATGTGGTGTAGGCTTAAGAGAAAGTGTGGTGAAGGATAAACTTGCCACTAATTCTAACTTGAAGCTTCTACACCATAACTCGAAAACGCTTACCTACAACCAAAACCAAAACACGTGGGGAGAAACGAGAGATAAAAATAATAAAATGGAAATAAATAAATTATTAAATTAAAAGCGGAAAACTAGTAAAAATACACTAATAAACAAATTAAGCTACAAAATATAAAAAGAATAAACAAAGGCTCAAATAGATAGAAATAAATGAAAATAAACTAGGAAAACAATCTAAAAACTACTCTTAAAAGTGACATAAATGTCACTTATCAAACTCCCCCAAGCTAAGCTTTTGCTCGTCCTCGAGCAAAACAAGATGAAACACAAAGGAAGAGAATTAATTTATTCAAGCAAAGCAAAAAGAAAAGAGATGGGAATATACACTAACTCACTTCGGCTAACATTGATTTGTGTTGATTAGGGGAGTCTAGGCTATTTGTGAATATTTCTCTTTCATTTGGTTTATTTGATTTGGATTTCTTTTCCTTTTGAAAACTAAATAAATGGCAATATTCTCTCTTCCCCAATTTGAACATGAAGTATTTTGGAGGTATTATTGGAGGCTTGGAGATTCTCTTGGTTGTGACCATAGCTTTGAAAAATGGGAAATATGTGATATTATGTTTGAGGTAAATGAAGAAACTAGAAGGGTGGTAGAGTCTATGTCTAATTGTGACTTCCATGCTCAATCTTTGGATGAGGCTTGGAGTCTATTTGAGTGGTTGACTAGAGAAACCTATGAATGGGAAATGTCAATGCATACTAATCTAGATTTTTCTAGTTATGAACCCGAGACTTGCATTTCTCCCCCATCTTGCTCTCATTTAATTTGAATGAAACATATTCTAATGCTAATGTTGTCCATATGAATGCATCTCATGAATTGATGTCCTCAAATCATTGCATGCATTCCCATGATCTATCCTATGGTCCGCCTTCCCAATATGATTTTCAAAATTTTTCATAATCCCAATTGTTGGAGTCTAATTTGGAGACCATGATGGTTGATTACATGGCACAACAAAAAGAGTTTATGGAGCACATGAATCACAATATCGAAACTCTCAAAATGCTAGAAACCCAAGTTTCTCAATTGTTGGAGTCTAGGTTGGAGTCTACTTTAAACCAAGAGAAAAATGAATCTCGTGATGATCACATGAGATTATTAATGATGATGATGATGATGACGATGAATTGGGACATGTTGAGAATGGAAGTTATTAAAGAAAAAGTGAGATTTTGAACTTTGAAGATTCAAATGAAGATGTGGGTAAAAATCTTAAGGTTTTGGGAGAAGATATCTCTTTTGAGGTGCATGAAGTTGAGAGCGAAAAGTACCATGAGCCTTTGTTGATTGAGGATCCAATTCATGAGTCTCATACTCCTATCTTAAGGAAACTTGAGCTATATCCTTCCCCTCTCATATTTGAGAACCCATTTATTTTCACCCCTCTTCTCACATGCAAAGAAAAGGCTATATTTGAGAGCAATATAGATGCAAATGCTAATGAGCTCCCTCCTCAATTTGACCTCCAACCTATTGATGATCTTCCATTAGAATTTAAGAAGGACTTGAGGTTGTTAAGAGTTCACTTAGGTTGTGATGATGTGTTTGAGAATGCGTTTGAGGTTAATATTGATGTTTTGGAGCATAACTCGTTGATGGAAGAAGTTTGCCCTCTTAAATCTTGTGATGTGAGTGAAGTGGTTAGTGAAAACCTTATTTCTAGCCCTTCCCCTCATATTCCGTTTGCAAGAAAGATTGACTTTATTCCACTACAAGAAAATGATAAAACAACGACTGCTTAACAACGACGGTGTGTAAAACGGTTGTTAATATTACAGACAACGACTGCTTTAAGCCGTCGGTGACCACCGAATGCTTTTAAAGCAGACAACGACGGATAAACAGTCTTTGTATTTCAACGACGGTTTAAAGTCGTCGTTGATTTTATTATTTTAAATGTTAGATTTTTTTTAAGCTTAGGCGACTGTATTAAACGGTCGCTAATTAAAAAGGAGTTAAAATAAACTCGGGCCTCTTTGTTGTCAAACGACTGTATTCATGATTTCATTCATTCATTTTCAAAACACAAAAGAGAGAGGAGGGCGCGAGAATTAAAGAAGCCATTGAAGGCCAAGGTCCGACCTCCACCTTCCTCCAATAACCGGCGACAACCCATTTTCACTCTCCTTGCCGCCGATAATTATTCATGCTTCATGTTTCTTTGTTTTTTTGTAATTTTTGTTACTCATCAAACCCTAAAAATTGGGTTTTTGGGATATAGGGGGCCAACACCACCGAACGCCGCCGGTAATACCTCAAGTCGACAATTCACTTGTAATCTTCAAGTTCGACTACTATTCTAGGTACTTAATTGAATTTGTTGTCTGAATTTTCAGTTTTAATATGTGTGAAAATTCGCTGCTCAATTTGGCGCTTGAGTTTTAGTCGATCAATTTGTTGCTTGAATCTACTTCCTTTCATATTCGCTGCTCAAATTTTGCATTTTTCATCTTCTTTTTTCCCTGGTAGACTTACATGCATCTGAGCAATTTTTTCGTTGTTGAACCTTTCTTCTATTGAGTGTGTGTATTATTTTGCTTGTGGCTACATCTTTTTTGAAAGATTTCGAATATTTTGATATAAAAGGTTTACACTTAGTAGATATATGTTCAATTTGTCAGTCTCTTCATCTGTAAGTACTAAAATAAATATTGCCCTTGCTCTGTGCTCTTTTGAATCTGACAATCTCTGTTCAGACTTCAGACATATGTGATTTGAGAATAGGGAATATCCTCAGAGCCCAGAGGTCGAAAATATACTGTTTTGTTTACACTTAGTAGATAAAAGGTTTACACTTAGTAGATATATGTTCCAAATGTAAAGTTTTGTAGTGGTAAGCTGATCATTACACTAACTACTTTCAAAAGTCAAGGATAAGAAAGTTATTATCACTTCATTGGTTAAAGTACGCATGCATGCTCTTAATTTGAACATCAATGTGCAGCATGGGCCATGGAGTCCCAGCGCCACCTCAATTGTCACCCTGCAATTCATGTATATTCAATTAAATCATAGAAATATTGGTCTCTGATTCTTTTCTTTATATTGAATCTATGGTACTCACTTGGTGGCTTTGATTTACATAGTAGTATATCATAATAATGTGAGGCATCATATCATAATGATGAAATAGTACCATTTGTTTGTGCAGGTTGGTTTCGTAACCTTTTTTCGGAGTTCGATTCTTGACAACTTGACATCTACTATAGTCATGGTTTCTTTGTTAAGGAAACTAGTTCCTCCATCTGAGTACCGCAAGTAAGCTCCTGGAGTTTTCTAGTGTTTCTATTTTACAGTCTCCTGGAGTAAATGTTAGCTTTAGATTTGATGTACTCTTTTTTAAAGAAGTTCAAATATGTGAGTTTCTAACTTTGAAATCATAGAAGCTACTCTTCATTTTTCCCCCCCTCCAATTCAATTCTACGAAGCTTTATAGTCTATGAGTGCAAAAGCTCTATACTAAATCTTATGAGTATGAAAACGGTAAGTTGCTGCCATCAAAAAATTTCCAGGTGCAAAAGCTACAAAGATAGGATTTTGAAGCTCTATAGTCTATGTTCATGCAATCAAAATGAAAATGTATGTACTATAACTCGAATAACACAATACACAGCTGCTGATTCATACTAAACGACAAAGTACCTCACTGGAGATCATGATTTATATATTTGTTTTTTTAGGTACTCATGTCTAATCCTAAGGGGTGCGGAGGTCGAGATGGCTTAGGTGGAAGCCAAGATCGTGGGAATTTGATTCCCAGGGAGCTTTTTCAGTCACCAGAAACACAAGAAAGGCAGATCCCTATCTTAGAGACACAGGGAGATGATTCACAGGCACGTGACTTTGTTAACCACGTACCGGAGACTCCGAACAGTGATATGGAGGAAGGTGAAGGGTCGAACCGTGCAAAAAAAAAAAGGTTTTAAGCCTTACTGGATTGTGGTAAGTTTGTAAGCTAATATATGCTTCATGATATTTGTATCAAATGATATTCACAATTCACATGTTTGTTTGGTTTTAATTCAGGTTTGATGATAACAAGGTTAGTGGGTCCATCACTGATATTTTCCAGGGCCATTTTCGACAACCTTGGTTCAATTACAATGAGGTAGACAATGCCACAAAGACACATTGGTGGACCTCCTTCACAATATGTATGAATAGAATCATGAAGAATGAAATTGATTATATTAGTTTATTAATAACTTGGTTTAATGTTTGATTAAAGGGTCTTTACGAATGGGCTCCTAAGTTAGATGGCCAAGTGAAGAAGGCTTACAAGATGAAAGCTGCATATCGTTTGAGAGACTTGCGATATTGGGCGCTTAACAAAGCCAAAGAAAGGCCAAAATGGTTGGGGGAGACCAACTACGAAGACATGAAGAAGAAAAGTCAAGACCCCACGTTTCTGGAATAATCTAAAAACGCGAAGAAGAACCGAAGAGGTGGCTCCCTGTCTAATCCAGTTGAGCCGTCACCTATAACAGCCCGCACTTTCGAGCTGCTAGCTAAACACACTTTAAATTCACTAATCACAATCAACACTAAATAAACCTTGAATTGTGTTTACTCGCAGCGGAAACATAACCTATAAAACGATCCTGGACCTGTGGGTCGAGGCCCACAATACAACAACTTCAATATCAAATATCGTACTATAGAATACTTTACTCAATTCCCAAACAAAGAATATTTTATTCTCAAATAAATGCTTGAATACTTCTAGATACAACATCTGAATCATTAATCTAATTACAATTTAATAACATAACTCTAGCTTTGATCCACTCTGAGCTTCCAACTCAAACCTGCAAAATCTTCAACAATGAACTCTGCCCCCCACCCGGACAGGTTCCAAGAACAAGATCAGTGAAACTGAGTACACACTGTCCAACCAGAAATTCTTTTTGGTGGCTTAAAACACATTCGAGTTGTTGAGTGTGATTTTATAGAAATTAAATGCGTAATAAAGAAATTACCTTAACGTGTGAACTTTTATATCTCATAGATCAATGTACATAAAACAAAATCACAAAAGTATATCTTTTCGTCAAAACATTTTATATATACTTGCTCAAAATACAGAGATACTCCTCTATAGATACCAAGGATGCAAATGTAATATATCAAAGAATATATTGAGTAACTTCCCAAATGCTTTCCATAAATTATCGTGCTATATCGGCATCATTATCAAACATAACTCAAAATTTTCTCTATATTTTAGCATCAAAATATTTAACTCAGGGAAGGAACACGAATGGAGATGGGTAAACCACGTTTCCAGACTTTTGAGGGACGTCTCCCCACCTTTCTTATATTCTGCTTGCAAGACTTTTAGGTCATGACCCTACGCAACGGAGCAACACCCGCTCCGGAACAATACCCGCTCTAACACATAATGAGCAATACCCGCTCTATGAATGTTGTTCATCACTGCTTACGCAGCTACTTGCCCTTATAAAACAAAACTTATACTCATACATAATTACTTATACTCAACACTTGTACTTATATACTTATAGTGAAATACTTATACTGAAATACTTATACTAAAATACTTATACTTAGATACTTATACTTAAATCATAAGGCTCAAATGCTTTTACTCAACTTCCAACATTAACTCATATTTTTTTTATACGTTTTGTCATTTCAAGTTCCATTAAACAATTCTAAAATAATAAGCAGTATGCAAAATCCTCAAATCTCGAAATACTTTTATCTCCTTAAACTTCATTTAAGAATAAGCATATTGTCGTCGGAGCATATTTAAGTTTCTCCTACTAGGTCCTCCAAATATAATTCTAACGACCTAACTATAGGTTCTAAAGTTCCACCCTTATAAATTCTCAATCATGACTAGGTTCATACTCAATATACCAACTTTGCATTTTTAGAATAGTGTTCACATTTTGAACTTTATTCCATTAGTATTTACACCTTTATACCCATACTAAGCTGAGATAAGTATCCATAATTCTCATAACTCAAAAACATCTTACTTTAAATTCTACGTCATGATTCCTTATTCGACGACTTAAATAGTCATTTGCAATTAATAATCTCTAATATTCAACTCAATGTACTTATTAATTTTAAATCTATAACCCATAACAATGCTTCCAAAATACTTGAACTCAATGCTCACACTAGTCTTACTTCATATTCATTTCATAAAAGGAAAATCATATCACCAATTCCAAAGCACTCTATTACACGAGATTTATATTTCCCCAAAAGTCATTATATAATCTTACTCTTGCCATCAGAAGATGACAACTTAATTCTTTTACACCTATCTTAGTTCACATATGAATTCTCATGACTTTAATGTTATAGATTACATTGGTATGATGTGATACTCCTTTGAACCATTTCTCGACTCTTGACATCTATACTACTAATATGAGACTTACATGTTTAGTTTTAAATCCCAATATTGAATAACTCTCGTCTCTACTTTACTTGTTTCATATTCTCATATTTGGGATCCATAGAAATTCTCATAAACCCATTAAATGATATTTGAGCTCGAACCTTGCGATATTCACAACTTAAACTTTCATAAACAATAATTGTAGGCCTGTGTGAATTACTTAGATTAACTATTATATTTCTCAGCAACTCCAATATAGATTCCCAATTTATACAACCCAATTCCTCCAAATGATTCCTTAAAGGCATCTTTTATAAAAAAAAAAAAAAAACTTTTTAAAACTTTTAATCTGAATCTTTCTGCATTTTACAAAACAGAATCATGATAAATCCTATCTTTAACTCCATAGGTGTTGAAATAGAAGAACATTATATATATTTCTAATATCATCGATCAATGCAAGTGTATGAATTTTCTTAATTTAAAAAACCATATTTATAGTTACATTGAAAAATATGTCAAAAACTCATACTTCAATACTCATAGCTTAACTTAGTAAACACTTAGGATATACACAATATAACATTCGGTGTTGAAACCCATAGTTACAAATTCAAGTAAACTCATAAAGTGTAACTATTCATAGACTTAAGATTAGCATCGCGTATTAACTCAAGTCAAGGAAAAATAACTCTTTTATACAAGTCGTAATCAAAACACAATTTCTGAGTTGGAAGGTGGAAGGACAATGTGTACCTTTTTTCAATAATACTGACACCAGGAATCCACACCCTTGATTTTCCTTTCTTGCTTGGTCTCCTTAGCACAATCTTAAAGATTTACCTCAACAATACAAATAATAGAGAATTAGCACCCATTCCTACTATCTCTAAGATGCATGACTTGACCCAACTTTCTTGACATAAATTCCTCCATTACTTGAACTTAATTCCTTGAACTAGAACAAATTAGCTAACATATAACTTATTGACAAAATTATCTCTTTACACTCATTCAATTTACATAATAGCCATCCTTAATTTATGGATAACTAGTATCTCTTACCTCATTCCTCTTAACAACATTATTACAACTTGCAAGCCCAATTCCTTGTGTCAAAATTTAGTAAGTCCCAAAACATAAAACACAATGGAATATATATCTCAACTACTTGTCTATAGGATCAGGTTCAATTAAATTCAAATGCACAAACTAATTCTTTTTTGACAACTTGCGTAGCAATATAGCTGAAAATCATAAATTTTATCAACATATTTTATCTACATAATCTGAATTCTATTTTTTTTTTTCATAAATCAAAGAGAAGAAAAGATTTTGCTAATACCTTACAAGACTTGACAAAAGAAGAGAGTGAAGTTGATGATAGGAAGAAGGATGCAGCAACACAACAAAACCACAACTCCAACACGCTGCAGCAACGCAAACAACAAGGCAGCAACAACTATAAACTTCCAGAGAGCGTAACTCATAGCTCCGAACTCTGATTGAAGAAATTTTTGAGCCTAAATTCAATAACTCGAAGAGATCTAAAACTTTGATAAAGAAACTAAGAACAAAACTGGATTGCATGCTGTAGATAATTGAGGCAGCAGATTGACGAAAACAGAGGAGAGAGAATAATGAGTATTGGGGTTTCAACTTCACCAAGAAATTTCTTTTGGGTTAGTTCATAAGAAAGATTGAGAAGTTTAGCTAATTATAGTTCATGGAGTTTAGAGGATATTGGTTTGAGAATTTGACAACAAAATGAGAATGTGGCAACTCCCACATAAGCCACGAAAGAGATGATATAAATATTTGTTTTTTTTCCTTTTTTTTTTTTTCAAAAACTTAAAAATACCTTATTGCATAAAACTCCCAATAATATAAGTACCTTTAAATAATAATTCTCAGGAAATTTCTCATTGATATTAAAGCTTAGTTAGACTAATAAACATAATTATCTTTGGCTAAAACATGCTTTAAAAACATGGGCTATTACAGCCACACTTTCAGGGTTCTATTTCGGCGGCACAGCATGCTAAAAAGATGGTAAAAATGTTCCATATCTACTACTTAGTTTAAATAACATGACATTTTTCGGTATAAGTAAAAAAACAAAGCCTTTGATCAACAATGTGTACAGGCAAAGAGTAGAGGAGGAGTACTCCCTACCGCTCCCGAGTTGTTCTTGAAGACTCATTTTAAGATTGTTCCTGAAAAAGGAGAAATTCTAGCAAACAAGAAAGCAAAGCAAATCTCGGTACATACTTCTAAACATACTTCTAAACATATATTTAAGCAAATCTAGGCCATTTTACTCCGAAATGAATGAATATGAGTAATTTGAAGTTAGTTTAAGTTATAAACATCTAAAACATCATATATATACTTTGTTTGATGAGTTTAATAGTAGTTTTAATTGAAAATACAGAGTATAGGCATGTTAGAACCAAATATAAGCCATTTTAGCCCTTTTTTTGCCATTTTACTCCGAAATGAATAAATATGAGTAGTTTGAAGTTAGTTTAAGTTATAAATACCTCAAACATCATATATATACTCTGTTTCATATGTTTAATAGTATTTTTGATTGAAAATACAAAATAAAGGCATGTTAGAACCAAATATAGGCCATTGTAGCCTATTTTTGTCCATTTTACTTGAAAATTAATGAATTTGAGTAGTTTTAAGTTAGTTTAAGTTATAAACACCTCAAAAATCATATATATACCTTGTTTAATGAGTGTAATAGTAGTTTTGATTGAAAATATAAAATATAGGCATGTTAGAACCAAATATGGGCCATTTTAGCCCATGTTTTGCCATTTTACTTGAAAATGAATGGATTTGAGTAGTTTGAAGTTAGTTTAAGTTATAAACATCTCAAACATCATATATATACTTTGGTTGATGAGTTTAATAGTAGTTTTGATTGAAAATACAAATTATAGGCATGTTAGAACCAAATATAGGCCATTTTAGCCCATTTTTTGCCATTTTACCTGAAAATGAATGAATTTGCATAGTTTGAAGTTAGTTTAAGTTATAATCATCTAAAACATCATATATATACTTTGTTTGATGAGTTTAATAATAGTTCTAATTGAAAATACAAAGTTTAGGCATGTTAGAACCAAATATAGGCCATTTTAGCCCATTTTAGCCCATTTTTTGCCATTTTATTCTAAAATGAATGAATATGAGTAGTTTGAAGTTAGTTTAAGTTATAAACACCTCAAACATCATATATATATATATACTTTGTTTCATGTGTTTAATAGTATTTTTTATTGAAAATTGACAGGCTAAAGTCGTATCACCTTATCAAAAATAACCTAAGGTCCACTAACAAGTAGTCAGGGAAGTCAGGATCGATTCCACAGGGAGAAAGTTATACTATTGTATCTGAATTCTAATATTATACTAACTAAATCAGATGAAAATGGTTGTTTCACTGAACTAAGCAAATGGCAGAACTAAATACGAAGGTAAGAATCAATTAATAAAGAACTAGGACTATGGATCACTATGCATACAATTCGGGAAATCAGAGACGAATAATAACCACCCAATAAGTCAATGTATCTAGGGTACATGTAATTTCTCTCGAACATTACTTTCCTCAAAGATCACCTAGCCGCTCTCGCATGGTCAAGGATCACTATGCCTAATGATTGAAAGCCTATACGAAATCTCTCCTCTCGAAGCAGATTCAATATTGCGATAATAGAAATACAAATCGGCCTAATTCATAAATCTAGCATGAACGATTCAATCACAGGAAACAATTGAAATAAAGGGTAATTATACTAATCTATCAATCCCTCATTGCATACATAGATCCCCACAATCCTAGAAATAAAACTACTCACTCATGCTTGAGAAAACAATAACAAAATCAATGTAAAAATTCATACTTTGAACTATTGCAAATAACTAAAGAATTAATCTAATTAATAATAGAGAAAGCAATAAAGAAGATTACCAAACTGAAGAACTATATTGAACTTGCGAATAATCCAAAGGTTTGATCTTGAATTCAAAATGAAAAGTAGTAAAACTAGGGTTCTTGAGAGAAACTATTAGAAAATAAGGGCTAAAAAAAACAAGATGAATAAAAGATGTCTTAGTAATGTTCTAATTCTCGTATTTATACTAAACCTAAAACCTAAAGGAAAAGTAATACAAAAAATAGCCCAGAAATCATTAAAATACGCGTGCCGGGTCAACCGCCCGATCCTATCGGGCCAACTCGCCCGACCTCATCGGGCGAAAAGATCTTTGTATCGGAAATATGACGGACTACCCACCGATCCCATCAGGCGGGATTCTTTTCCTCTTGTTTTCAACTCTAGAACGCAGCCAGATGAATATGTTCTCAGGCCCGATCGGGCTAAACCGCCCGATCCTATCGGGCGGAAAAACTGCGATTTTGCGTCAACTTACGAAGGCTGTATCTCTCAAACCAGAAGTCCGTTTGGGGCGTGTGACCTATCATTGGAAAGCCCTTAAAGTCTAGTTTCCAACCCAACTGGAATTTCTTGATTATCAATTTTTTTTATCAAAAGTTATGATCAAAATGGTTTACAAGTATCAGTTTTGGCACTTCTTTCACTAACTCTTTGCTTCATTCCAACTCGAAATTGTCCCAAACAGATGCATTGTGATCCTTGTGCAAGCTATCTCCATCCTCAATGATTAAAAGGCTTGGTCTTAGACATCAAAATAACCTGAAAATCATCGATACATGCAAACGGGGAATAGTAGAGCAAAACTTGAGTAAATCATGCAAATATGCACCTAAATACTCTAATATGAACTAGAAATGCAACCTAAATGCACCTAAAACTCTATATAAAACCATATCATCAAACTCCCCCAATCTATACCTTTGCTTGTCCTCAAGCAATAAGACATAAACATTAGAAAAGAAAGACATCCTACAATAAAGGACTACAATATGGCCAAAGACTCAACTGAAAACACGAGAGATATAATCACTACACAAACCAAGAATCAAAACAATCTCGAACAAAGCCGCATAGCATGTCATGTATCGCAATCGACTCTCCAATCATACCACATACCATCTCTCCCAAGCTGGATTTAACCAAACCTGACATACCTCACTATAGTTATGCGCGCTCAAATCTCTCATGTGTTTAAAGGATAAATGATGACACTCAACCTAAATCAAGTCGACTCAGATGAAACATGTACTCTTTAACTTTGACTTATTGACTCAATTAATACTCAACAATACAATACACAATGATCAAGATGACTTTTAAGGGTTGTAATGGGGCTGAGGTTAAAGGTATGGAGAATACTTTGGGAATTGTGGTGGAAAAACCAATGAGGGGGAGCATCATATAACTGAAAACATGACCATGAAATGTCACAACAACTCCACGCAACAACCAATAATCTCCAAAAAATATAACCAACACTTTTTCCATTCAAGAAATTGAATAATAACCCTTTTTATTTTACTTTATTCTCATCTCTTTTTTTTCACTTCTTTTTCATTTCATTTTCACTTTTTTTTTTTTTTTTTTCGAACTTTCAATTCAATTTCAAAGCTCACTAAACATATTTTCCATCCATCTAAACCAGAAATAGAGCACTTCAATTCAATACAAAACAAACCAAAACCAAAACTAATACTCGCTCCCCCAAGCTAGGCTTAGGACAAGAATCAAACGAGACCAATGGCTTGTAATATAGGTAATTAATCAAACATAGTTAGGAAGGCTCAACGGGGCTAGAGAAAGGATAATATGAAAAAAAAGAATAACTCTGGAGCTAAGATCATGAAATGAAACGCCTCAATCATATCAAAACGTATGCACGGTCAAATATCAATGAGTACCAAGTCAAGTCAAGATCAATGCGGCAACTAAGGAACTAATCACACATGAAAGAACATAACTGACACAGATACGTCAATTTATAGGCACAAAAGCTCACTTGGATTAGGGTGTCCGCATAGTAAAGTTAAATCGAGCCAGAGAGAGATCAAACAATCTTACCACAAACGGTCAATTGCAAAACAATAGTGCTATGAAGAATCATGAACAAGATGAATGACGCTTAGGAAGTGTAGTGAAATATCAACAAGGTTCTCAAAAAGTGCTAGCAATAGTCCCATAGATGCAAGCTAGCATGATATGAAATCTAATATGAAAAAAAAAAATTCTAATGCAACTAAGAAAACAATACATTTTTTTTTCGTTACATGTAAACGGACCCCTAATGAGCGGTACAAACCAACTAAAGAAATAAATCTAAACTAGTATGCAACTAACATGCACAAAGTGACATCCTTCCCCAAGCCGAACTTTACATTGTCCTCAATGTGAACACTGAGAAGAACAACGAAGCAAAAAAAAAGGGAGGGGTACAACTCACAGAAAAGGTAGGTAATGAACATAGAGTGTGCCAAAGAGTATTGACACTTCCACCACAACCAAGAGCACGTCTCTGGAACACACGTTAGCAAAGTAGTCATAAAGTAGAAATAAATATAACATCTAAAGGTTAGAAAGTCGGGTTGCCTCCCGATAACGCTGGTTTTTAGGGTCCTGCACAACCGAAATATTTTTTACATTATGAAGAATCCAATGCCTTCAGTAACTTATCAAATGCCCCTGCAAACATGTTATTGAACACTCGATATTGCATGACAACAAGCATAATTATATTCACTAATAAGGGGTTAGAGGAACCACAAGAAAAAGAAAAAAATGTACAATTATCTTGCAATACCTCAGGTTTCACAGGATGAATATGAATATTTACTTGGTCAAAATTATCATGCGACAATATATCTTTAAGAAAACAAGGAGGATATAACACAGGGGATGAAGGTACAAGATCAAGCTTCCATGAAAACAGGATATGAGGGTTATGGGGGTTAGGCTCAACATCAAATTTTTGTATGCTTTCAGCATATTCAAACTCTTTACCTAAAACTTCACTCTCATCAATAAGCTTGTCAACAGAGGAGTTTTCATTCAAAAGTTCAATTACCAATGGTTTTTCAATCATTGATTCTATAACTAATGATTTTTCCTCCTCAAAAACATCCGTTATATCCATCTTTTCCTTATTTAAACTACCATCAAGAGTCAAATGATAACTTTCTTCTAATGAATTAGCATTCTCAACCAACACATCATCATAATACAAATGTTGCTCAATAGGTTGGCTAATAGATTTTAGTCTAGATGGTATTGATCTTTGACTTTCTGCAATTTTTGCTAGTTGCAACATGTAATCCTCATGAACCTTATTTAATTCATTCATGAAATCATAAAGAAAATCTTTGATATTATCAGATTCAGATGGAGCATTAGACAAATTAAACTTACGGATAGGGTTATTGACATGCATATATGACTCATTATGTGGACAAAGAGAAATATCATGATCATAAGAGTGACAACAAGAACAAAAATCAGATGGAGATGTAAAAATTTGAGAATCAAAGATAGATGAATTTTCTAGAGTTGGAATAACATATCTTGTCATCTCCCACTCAAAGGTTTCCCTAGCTAATTGCTCAAACAAATTACAACCCACTTCAGGTGTCATATCCATGAATTTACCATCACTCATGGAATCTACAACCACCCTCATATCATCATTCAAACCCTCATAGATTACTAAACCAATGTCCCATTGTTCAAATAAATGGTCGGGACCAAGAAAGTTCTCAAATCTAAGCTTATATCGCCAAAACACTTCATGTTCAAATTAGGGAAAAGATATAGACGTCATTCAAATAACAAAAAATTTAAAAAAATATTTACAAAAAAAAAATATATACAATTAGTCTAATATTAACAGTACAGATATAATAGTAATAAACTGTCTCCCCGGCAACGGCGCCAAAATTTGACAGGCTAAAGTCGTATCACCTTATCAAAAATAACTTAAGGTCCACTAACAAGTAGTCAGGGAAGTCAGGATCGATTCCACAGGGAGAAAGTTATACTATTGTATCTGAATTCAAATATTATACTAACTAAATCAGATGAAAATGGTTGTTTCACTGAACTAAGCAAATGACAGAACTAAATACGAAGGTAAGAATCAATTAATAAGGAACTAGGACTATGGATCACTAAGCATACAATTCGGGAAATCAGAGACGAATAATAACCACCCAATAAGTCAATTTATCTAGGGAACATGTAATTTCTCTCGAACTTTACCTCCCTCAAAGATCACCTAGCCGCTCTCGCATGGTCAAGGATCACTATGCCTAATGATTGAAAGCCTATACGAAATATCTCCTCTCGAAGCAGATTCAATATTGCGATAATAGAAATACAAATCAGGCCTAATTCATAAATCTAGCATGAACGATTCAATCATAGGAAACAATTGAAATAAAGGGTAATTATACTAATCTATCAATCCCTCATGGCATACATAGATCCCCACAATCCTAGAAATAAAACTACTCACTCATGCTTGAGAAAACAATAACAAAATCAATGTAAAAATTCATACTTTGAACTATTGCAAATAACTAAATAATTAATCCAATCAATAATAGAGAAAGCAATAAAGAAGATTACCAAATTGAAGAACTATATTGAACTTGCGAATAATCCAAAGGTTTGATCTTGAATTCAAAATGAAAAGTAGTAAAATTAGGGTTCTTGAGAGAAACTATTAGAAAATAAGGGCTAAAAAAAACAAGATGAATAAAAGATGTCTTAGTAATGTTTTAATTTTCGTATTTATACTAAACCTAAACCCTAAAGGAAAAGTAATACAAAAATAGCCCAGAAATCATTAAAATACGCGTGCCGGGTCAACCGCCCGATCCCATCGGGCCAACTCGCCCGACCTCATCGGGCGAAAAGATCTTTGTATCGGAAATATGACGGACTACCCGCCCGATCGGGCAAGCTCGCCCAATGGGATCGAGCGGGATTCTTTTCTCTTGTTTTCAACTCTAGAACGCAGCCAGATGAATATGTTCTCGGGCCCGATCGGGCTAAACCGCCCGATCCTATAGGGCGGAAAAACTGCAATTTTGCGTCAACTTACGAAGGCTGTATCTCTCAAACCAGAAGTTCGTTTGGGGTGTGTGACCTATCATTGGAAAGCCCTTAAAGTCTAGTTTCCAACCCAACTAGAATTTCTTGATTATAAATTTTGTATCAAAAGTTATGATCAAAATGGTGAACAAGTGTCAGTTTTGGCACTTTTTTCACTAACTCTTTGCTTCATTCCAACTCGAAATTGTCCCCAACGGATGCATTGTGATCCTTGTGCAAGCTATCTCCATCCTAAATGATTAAAAGGCTTGATCTTAGATAATCATAATCAATTTGCATCAAAATAACCTGAAAATCATCGATACACGCAAACGGGGAATAGTAGAGCAAAACTTGAGTAAATCATGCAAATATGCACCTAAATGCTCTAATATGAACTAGAAATGCAACCTAAATGCACCTAAAACTCTATATAAAACCAAATCATCAAAAATACAAAATATAGGCATGTTAGAACCAAATATAGGCCATTTTAGCCCATTTTTATCCATTTTACTTGAAAATGAATGAATTTGAGTAGTTCTAAGTTAATTTAAGTTATAAGCACCTTAAAAATCATATCTATACTTTGTTTAATGAGTGTAATAGTATTTTTAATTGAAAATACAAAATAGGCATTTTAGAACCAAATATAGGCCATTTTAGCCCATTTTTTGCCATTTTACTTGAAAATGAATGAATTTGAGTAGTTTGAAGTTAGTTTAAGTTATAAACATCTCAAACATCAAATATATACTTTGTTTGATGAGTTTAATAGTAATTTTGATTGAAAATACACAGTATAGGCATGTTAGAACCACATATATGCCATTTTAGCCCATTTTTTGCCATTTTACTCCGAAATGAATGAATATGAGTAGTTTAAAGTAAGTTTAAGTTATAAACAGCTCAAACATCATATATATACTTTGTTTCATGTGTTTAATAGTATTTTTGATTGAAAATACAACATATAGGCATGTTAGAACCAAAATATGGGACATTTTAGCCCATTTTTTGCCATTTTACGCCGAAATCAATGAATATGAGTAGTTTGAAGTTAGTTTAAGTTATAAAAACCTCAAACATCATATATATACTTTGTTTCATGCGTTTAATAGTATTTTTGAATGAAAATACAAAATATAGGCATGCTAGAACCAAATATAGGCCATTTTAGCTAATTTTTGTCCATTTTACTTGAAAACGAATTAATTTGAGTAGTTTTAAGTTAGATTAAGTTATAAAAACCTCAAACATCATATATATACTTTGTTTAATGAGTGTAATAGTAGTTTTGATTGAAAATACAAAATTTAGGCATGTTGGAATCAAATATAGGCCATTTTAGCCCATTTTTTGCCATTTTACTTGAAAATGAATGAATTTGAGAAGTTTGAAGTTAGTTTAAGTTTTAAACATCTCAAACATAATATATATACTTTGTTTGATGAGTTTAATATTAGTTTTGATTGAAAATACAATGTATAGGCATGTTAGAACCAAATATAAGCCATTTTAGCCCATTTTTTGCCATTTTACCTGAAAATGAATGAATTTGAGTAGTTTGAAGTTAGTTTAAATTATAAACAGCTTAAAAATCATATATATACTTTGTTTGATGAGTTTAATAATAGTTTTTATTGAAAACACAAAGTATAGGCAGGTTAGAACAAAATTTAGACCATTTTAGCCCATTTCTTACCATTCTACTCCAAAATGAATGAATATGAGTAGTTTGAAGTTAGTTTAAGTTATAAACACGTCAAACATCTTATATATACTTTGTTTCATGTGTTTAATAGTATTTTTGATTGAAAAAACAAAATATAGGAATGCTAGAACCAAATATAGGCCATTTAAACCCATTTTTGTCCATTTTACTTGAAAATGAATGAATTTGAGTAGTTTTAAGTTAGTTTAAGTTATAAACACCTCAAACATTATATATATACTTCGTTTAATGAGTGTAACAGTAGTTTTGAGTGAAAATACAAAATATAGGCATGTTAGAACCAAATATAGGCCATTTTAGCCCATTTTTTGCCATTTTACTTGAAAATGAATGAATTTGAGTAGTTTGAAGTTAGTTTAAGTTATAAACATCTCAAAATCATATATATACATTGTTTGATAAATTTAATAGTAGTTTCGACTGAAAATACACAATATAGGCAAGTTATAACCAAATATAGGCCATTTTAGCCCATTTTTTGCCATTTTACTCCGAAATGAATGAATATGAGTAGTTTGAAGTTAGTTTAAGTTTTAAACAGCTCAAACATCATATATATACTTTGTTTCATGTGTTTACTAGTATTTTTGATTGAAAATACAACATATAGGCATGTTAGAACCAAATATGGGACATTTTAGCCCATTTTTTGCCATTTTGCTCCGAAATCAATGAATATGAGTAGTTTGAAGTTAATTTAAGTTATAAAAACCTCAAACATCATATATATACTTTTTTTCATGTGTTTAATAGTATTTTTGATTGAAAATACAAAATATAGGCATGTTACAACCAAATATAGGCCATTTTAGCCCATTTTTGTCCATTTTACTTGAAAACGAATGAATTTGAGTAGTTCTAAGTTAGTTTAAGTTATAAAAACCTCAAACATCATGTATATACTTTGTTTAACGAGTGTAATAGTAGTTTTGATTGAAAATACAAAATTTAGCCATGTTAGAATCAAATATAGGCCATTTTAGCCCATTTTTTGCCATTTTACTTGAAAATGAATGAATTTGAGAAGTTTGAAGTTAGTTTAAGTTTTAAAAATCTCAAACATAATATATATACTTTGTTTGATGAGTTTAATAGTAGTTTTGATTGAAAATACAAAGTATAGGCATATTAGAACCAAATATAAGCCATTTTAGCCCTTTTTTTGTCATTTTACCTGAAAATGAATGAATTTGAGTAGTTTGAAGTTAGTTTAAGTTATAAACAACTTAAAAATCATATATATACATTGTTTGATGAGTTTAATAGTAGTTTTGATTGAAAACACAAAGCATAGGCAGGTTAGAACCAAATTTAGACCATTTTAGCCCATTTTTTACCATTTTACTTTAAAATGAATGAATATGAGTAGTTTGAAGTTAGTTTAAGTTATAAACATGTCAAACATCTTATATATACTTTGTTTCATGTTTTTTAATAGTATTTTTGATTGAAAATACAAAATATAGGCATGTTAGAACCAAATATAGGCCATTTTAACCCATTTTAATCCATTTTAGTTGAAAATGAATGAATTTGAGTAGTTTTAAGTTAGTTTAAGTTATAAACAACTCAAACATTATATATATACTTTGTTTAATGAGTGTAACAGTAGTTTTGAGTGAAAATACAAAATATAGGCATGTTAGAATCAAATATAGGCCATTTTATCCCATTTTTTGCCATTTTACTTGAAAATGAATGAATTTGAGTAGTTTGAAGTTAGTTTAAGTTATAAACATCTCAAAATCATATATATGCTTTGTTTGATAAATTTAATAGTAGTTTCGACTGAAAATACACAATATTGGCATGTTTGAACCAAATATAGGCCATTTTAGGCCATTTTTTGCCATTTTACTTCGAAATGAATGAATTTGTGTAGTTTGAAGTTAGTTTAAGTCATAAACACCTCAAGCATCATATATATACTTTGTTTAATGTGTTTAATAGTGTTTTTTATTGAAAATACAAAATATAGGCATGTTAGAACCAAATATAGGCCATTTTAGCCCATTAATGTCCATTTTACTTGAAAATGAATGAATTTGAGTAGTTCTAAGTTAACATATGTTATAAACATCTCAAACATCATATATATACTTTTTTTAATGAGTGTAATAGTAGTTTTGATTGAAAATACAAAATATAGGCATGTTAGAACCAAATATAGGCCATTTTACTTGAAAATGAATGAATTTGAGTAGTTTGAAGTTAGTTTAGGTTATAAACATCTCAAAGATCATGTATATACTTTGTTTGATGACTTTAATAGTAGTTTTGATTGAAAATACAAAGTATAGGCATGTTAGAACCAAATATAGGCCATTTTAGCCCATTTTTTGATATTTTTCTCCAGAATGAATGAATATGAGTAGTTTGAAGTTAGTTTAAGTTATCAACACCTCAAGCATCATATATATACTTTGTTTAATGTGTTTAATAGTGTTTTTTATTGAAAATACAAAATATAGGCATGTTAGAACCAAATATAGGCCATTTTAGCCCATTAATGTCCATTTTACTTGAAAATGAATGAATTTGAGTAGTTCTAAGTTAACATATGTTATAAACATCTCAAACATCATATATATACTTTTTTTAATGAGTGTAATAGTAGTTTTGATTGAAAATACAAAATATAGGCATGTTAGAACCAAATATAGGCCATTTTACTTGAAAATGAATGAATTTTAGTAGTTTGAAGTTAGTTTAGGTTATAAACATCTCAAAGATCATGTATATACTTTGTTTGATGACTTTAATAGTAGTTTGGATTGAAAATACAAAGTATAGGCATGTTAGAACCAAATATAGGCCATTTTAGCCCATTTTTTGCCATTTTTCCTGAAAATGAATGAATTTGAATAGTTTGAAGTTAGTTTAAGTTATAAACATCTCAAACATCATATATATACTTTGTTTGATTAATTTACTAGTAGTTTTGCTTGAAAACACAAAATATAGGCTTGTTACAACCAAATATAGGCCATTTTAGCCCATTTTTTGCCATTTTACTCCGAAATGAATGAATATGAGTAGTTTGAAGTTAGTTTTAGTTATAAACACGTCAAACATCTTATATATACTTTGTTTCATGTGTTTAACAGTATTTTTGATTGAAAATACAGAATATAGCCATGTTAGAACCAAATATAAGCCATTTTAACCCATTTTTGACCGTTTTAGTTGAAAATGAATGAATTTGAGTAGTTTTAAGTTAGTTTAAGTTATAAACACCTCAAACATTATATATATAATTTTTTTTAATCAGTGTAACAGTAGTTTTGAGTAAAAATACAAAATATAGGCATGTTAGAACCAAATATAGGCCATTCTAGCCCATTTTTTCCCATTTTACTTGAAAATCAATGGATTTGAGTAGTTTGAAGTTAGTTTAAGTTATAAACATCTCAAAATCATATATATACTTTGTTTGATAAATTTAATAGTAGTTTCGACTGAAAATACACAATATAAGCATGTTAGAGCCAGATATAGGCCATTTTAGCCTATTTTTTACCATTTTACTCCGAAATAAATAAATTCGTGTAGTTTGAAGTTAGTTTAAGTAATAAACACCTCAAACATCATATATATACCTTGTTTCATGTTTTTCATAGTATT
The DNA here is from genome assembly GCA_947646795.1 of Beta lomatogona. NCBI lineage: Eukaryota > Viridiplantae > Streptophyta > Magnoliopsida > Caryophyllales > Amaranthaceae > Beta > Beta lomatogona. Next base: position 17,970 of record CANSNZ010000526.1, on the reverse strand, counting down.
TTTGATTGAAAATACAAAATATAGGCATGTAGAACCAAATATAGGCCATTTAAGCCCATTTTTTGATATTTTTCTCCGAAATGAATGAATATGAGTAGTTTGAAGTTACTTTAAGTTATAAACACCTCAAACATCATATATATACTTTGTTTCATGTGTTTAACATTGTTTTTTTATTGAAAATACAAAATATAGGCATGTTAGAACCAAATATAGGCCATTTTATCTCATTTATGTCCATTTTACTTGAAAATGAATGAATTTGAGTAGTTTTAAATTAATATAAGTTATAAACACCTCAAACATCATATATATATATAATATATAAATATATATATACTTTTTCTAATGAGTGTAGTAGTAGTTTTGATTGAAAATACAAAATATAGGCATGTTAGAACCAAATATAGGCCATTTTAGCCCATTTTTTGCCATTTTACATGAAAATGAATGAATTTGAGTAGTTTGAAGTTAGTTTAAGTTATAAACATCTCAAAGATCATGTATATGCTTTGTTTGATGAGTTTAATAGTAGTTTTGATTGAAAATACAAAGTATAGGCATGTTAGAACCAAATATAGGCCATTTTAGCCCATTTTTTGCCATTTTACTCCGAAATGAATTAATATGAGTAGTTTGAAGTTAGATTAAATTATAAACACCTCAAACATCATATATATACTTTGTTTAATGAGTGTAATAGTAGTTTTGATTGAAAATACAAAATATAGGCATGTTAGAACCAAATATAGGCCATTTAAGTCCATTTTTTGCCATTTTACTCCGAAATGAATGAATATGAGTAGTTTGAAGTTACTTTAAGTTATAAACACCTCAAAGATCATATATATACTTTTTTTCATGTGTTTAATAGTGTTTTTTTATTGAAAATACAAAATATAGGCATGTTAGAACCAAATATAGACCATTTTAGCAAATTTATGTCCATTTTGCTGGAAAATGAATGAATTTGAGTAGTTTTAAGTTAGTATAAGTTATAAACACCTCAAAAATCATATATATATACTTTTTTTAATGAGTGTAATAGTAGTTTTGAGTGAAAATACAAAATATAGGCATGTTAGAACCAAATATAGGCCACTTAAGCCCATTTTTTTGCCATTTTACTCCGAAATGAATGAATATGAGTAGTTTGAAGTTACTTTAAGTTATAAACACCTCAAACATCATATATATATTTTTTTTCATGTGTTTAATAGTGTTTTTTTATTGAAAATACAAAATATAGGCATGTTAGAACCAAATATAGGCCATTTTAGCCGACTTATGTCCATTTTACTTGAATGAATTTGAGTAGTTATAAGTTAGTATAAGTTATAAACACCTCAAATATCATATATATATATATACTTTGTTTAATGAGTGTAATAGTATTTTTGATTGAAAATACAAAATATAGGCATGTTAGAACCAAATATAGGCCATTTTAGCCCATTTTTTGCCATTTTACTTGAAAATGAATGAATTTGAATAGTTTGAAGTTAGTTTAAGTTATAAACATCTCAAATATCATGTATATACTTTGGTTGGTGAGTTTAATAGTAGTTTTGATTGAAAATAGAAAGTATAGGCATGTTAGAACCAAATATAGGCCATTTTAGCCCATTTTTTGCCATTTTACTCCGAAATGAATGAATATGAGTAGTTTGACGTTAGTTTAAGTAATAAACACCTCAAACATCATATATATACTTTGTTTGATATATTTAATAGTAGTTTCAACTGAAAATACACAGTATAGGCACGTTAGAACCAAATATAGGCCATTTTAGCCCATTTTTTGCCATTTTACTTCGAAATCAATGAATTTGAGTAGTTTGAAGTTAGTTTAAGTTATAAACACCTCAAACATCATATATATCCTTTTTTCATGTGTTTAATAGTTTTTTTTATTGAAAATACAAAATATAGGCATGTTAGAACCAGATATAGGCCATTTTCGCCCATTTATGTCCATTTTACTTGAAAATGAATGAATTTGAGTAGTTTTAAGTTAGTCTAAGTTATAAACACCTCTAACATCATATATATACTTTGTTTAATGAGTGTAATAGTAGTTTTGATTGAAAATACAAAATATAGGCCATTTTAGCCCATTTTTTACAATATTACTACGTAATGAATGAATATGAGTAGTTTGAAGTTAGTTTTACTTATAAACACCTCAAACATAATATATATTGTTTGTTTAATGAGTGTAATAGTAGTTTTGATTGAAAATACAAAATATACGCATGTTAGAACCAAATATAGGCCATTTAAGCCCATTTTTTGCCATTTTACTCCGGAATGAATGAATTTGAGTAGTTTGAAGTTACTTTAAGTTATAAACACCTCTAACATCATATATATACTTTTTTTCATGTGTTTAATAGTGTTTTTTATTGAAAATACAAAATATAGGCATGTTAGAACCAAATATAGGCCATTTTAGCCCATTTATGTCCATTTTACTTGAAAATGAATGAATTTGAGTAGTTTTAAGTTAGTATAAGTTATAAACACCTCCAAAATCATATATATACTTTGTTTAATGACTGTAATAGTTGTTTTGATTGAAAATACAAAATATAGGCATGTTAGAACCAAATATAGGTCATTTTAGCCCATTTTTTGCCATTGTTCTTGAAAATTAATGAATTTGATTAGTTTGAAGTTAGTTTAAGTTATAAACATCTCAAACATCATATATATACTTTGTTTGATGAGTTTAATAGTAGTTTTGATTGAAAATACAAAATATAGGCACGTTAGAACCAAATATAGGCCATTTTTGCCCATTTTTTGCCATTTTACTCCGAAGTGGATGAATAAGAGTAGTTTGAAGTTAGTTTAAGTTATAAACACCTCAAACATCATATATATACTTTGTCTCATGTGTTTAATAGTATTTTTGATTGAAAATACAATATATAGGCATGTTAGAACCAAATATAGGCCATTTCAACCCATTTCTGTCCATTTTACTTGAAAGTGAATGAATTTGAGTAGTTTTAAGTTAGTTTAAGTTATAAACACCCCAAAAATCATAAATATACTTTGTTTAATGAGTGTAACAGTATTTTTAAGTGAATATACACAATATAGGCATGTTAGAACCAAATATAGGCCATTTTAGCCCATTTTTTGCCATTTTACTTGAAAATGAATGAATTTGAGTAGTTTGAAGTTAGTTTAAGTTATAAACATCTCAAAATCATATATATACTTTGTTTGATAAATTTAATAGTAGTTTTGATTGAAAATACACAATATAGGCATGTTAGAACCAAATATAGGCCATTTTAGCCCATTTTTTGCCATTTTACTCCAAAATGACTGTATTTGTGTAGTTTGAAGTTAGTTTAAGTTATAAACACCTGAAACATCTTATATATACCTTGTTTCATGTGTTTAATAGTGTTTTTTATTGAAAATACAAAATATAGGCATGTTAGAACCAAATATAGGCCATTTTAGCCCATTTATGTCCATTTTACTTGAAAATGAATGAATTTGAGCAGTTTTAAGTTAGAATAAGTTATAAACACCTCAAACATCATATATATACTTTATTTAATGAGTGTAATAGTAGTTTTGATTGAAAATACAAAATATAGGCATGTTAGAACCAAATATAGGCCATTTTAGCCCTTTTTTGCCATTTTACTTGAAACTGAATGAATTTGAGTAGTTTGAAGTTAGTTTAAGTTAAAAACATCTTACACATCATGTATATACTTTGTTTGATGAGTTTAATAGTAGTTTTGATTGGAAATACAAAGTATAGGCATGTTAGAACCAAATATAGGCCATTTTAGCCCATTTTTTTGCCATTTTACCTGAAAATGAATGAATTTGAGTAGTTTGAAGTTAGTTTAAGTTATAAACATCTCAAACATCATATATATACTTTGTTTGATGAGTTTAATAGTAGTTTTGATTGAAAATACAAAATATAGGCATGTTAGAACCAAATATAGGCCATTTTAGCCCATTTTTTGCCATTTTACTCCGAAATGAATGAATATGAGTAGTTTGAAGTTAGTTTAAGTTATAAACACCTCAAACATCATATATATACTTTGTCGCGTGTGTTTAATAGTATTTTTGATTGAAAATACAAAATATAGGTATGTTAGAACCAAATATAGGCCATTTCAACCCATTTTAGTCCATTTTACTTGAAAATGAATGAATTTGAGTAGTTTTAAGTTAGTTTAAGTTATAAACACCTCAAACATCATATATATACTTTTTTTAATGAGTGTAACAGTAGTTTTAAGTGAAAATACAAAATATAGGCATGTTAGAACCAAATATAGGCCATTTTAGCCCATTTTTTGCCATTTTACTTGAAAATGAATGAATTTGAGTAGTTTGAAGTTAGTTTAAGTTATAAACTTCTCAAAATCATATATATACTTTGTTTGATAAATTTAATAGTAGTTTTGACTGAAAATACATAGTATAGGCATGTTAGAACCAAATATAGGCCATTTTAGCCCATTTTTTGCCAGTTTACTCCGAAATGAATGAATTTGTGTAGTTTGAAGTTAGTTTAAGTTATAAACACCTCAAACATCATATATATACCTTGTTTCATGTGTTTAATAGTATTTTTTATTGAAAATACAAAATATACGCATGTTAGAACCAAATATAGGCCACTTAAGCCCATTTTTTTGCCATTTTACTCCGAAATTAATGAATATGAGTAGTTTGAAGTTACTTTAAGTTATAAACACCTCAAACATCATATATATACTTTTTTTCATGTGTTTAATAGTGTTTTTTGTTGAAAATACAAAATATAGGCATGTTAGAACCAAATATAGGCCATTTTAGCCCATTTATGTCCATTTTACTTGAAAATGAATGAATTTGAGTAGTTTTAAGTTAGAATAAGTTATAAACACCTCAAACATCATATATATACTTTTTTTAATGAGTGTAATAGTAGTTTTGATTGAAAATACAAAATATAGGCATGTTAGAACCAAATATAGGCCATTTTAGCCCTTTTTTTGCCATTTTACTTGAAAATGAATGAATTTGAGTAGTTTGAAGTTAGTTTAAGTTAAAAACATCTTACACATCATGTATATACTTTGTTTGATGAGTTTAATAGTAGTTTTGATTGGAAATACAAAGTATAGGCATGTTAGAACCAAATATAGGCCATTTTAGCCCATTTTTTGCCATTTTACCTGAAAATGAATGAATTTGAGTAGTTTGAAGTTAGTTTAAGTTATAAACATCTCAAACATCATATATATACTTTGTTTGATGAGTTTAATAGTAGTTTTGATTGAAAATACAAAATATAGGCATGTTAGAACCAAATATAGGCCATTTTAGCCCATTTTTTGCCATTTTACTCCGAAATGAATGAATATGAGTAGTTTGAAGTTAGTTTAAGTTATAAACACCTCAAACATCATATATATACTTTGTCGCGTGTGTTTAATAGTATTTTTGATTGAAAATACAAAATATAGGTATGTTAGAACCAAATATAGGCCATTTCAACCCATTTTAGTCCATTTTACTTGAAAATGAATGAATTTGAGTAGTTTTAAGTTAGTTTAAGTTATAAACACCTCAAACATCATATATATACTTTGTTTAATGAGTGTAATAGTAGTTTTAAGTGAAAATACAAAATATAGGCATGTTAGAACCAAATATAGGCCATTTTAGCCCATTTTTTGCCATTTTACTTGAAAATGAATGAATTTGAGTAGTTTGAAGTTAGTTTAAGTTATAAACTTCTCAAAATCATATATATACTTTGTTTGATAAATTTAATAGTAGTTTTGACTGAAAATACACAGTATAGGCATGTTAGAACCAAATATAGGCCATTTTAGCCCATTTTTTGCCAGTTTACTCCGAAATGAATGAATTTGTGTAGTTTGAAGTTAGTTTAAGTTATAAACACCTCAAACATCATATATATACCTTGTTTCATGTGTTTAATAGTATTTTTGATTGAAAATACAAAATATACGCATGTTAGAACCAAATATAGGCCACTTAAGCCCATTTTTTTGCCATTTTACTCCGAAATGAATGAATATGAGTAGTTTGAAGTTACTTTAAGTTATAAACACCTCAAACATCATATATATACTTTTTTTCATGTGTTTAATAGTGTTTTTTTGTTGAAAATACAAAATATAGGCATGTTAGAACCAAATATAGGCCATTTTAGCCCATTTATGTCCATTTTACTTGAAAATGAATGAATTTGAGTAGTTTTAAGTTAGAATAAGTTATAAACACCTCAAACATCATATATATACTTTTTTTAATGAGTGTAATAGTAGTTTTGATTGAAAATACAAAATATAGGCATGTTAGAACCAAATATAGGCCATTTTAGCCCATTTTTTGCCATTTTACCTGAAAATGAATGAATTTGAGTAGTTTGAAGTTAGTTTAAGTTATAAACATCTCAAACATCATATATATAGTTTGTTTGATGAGTTTAATAGTAGTTTTGATTGGAAATACAAAGTATAGGCATGGTAGAACCAAATATAGGCCATTTTAGCCCATTTTTAGCCATTTTACCTGAAAATGAATGAATATGAGTAGTTTGAAGTTAGTTTAAGTTATAAACACCTCAAACATCATGTATATACTTTGTTTGATGAGTTTAATAGTAGTTTTGATTGACAATTCAAAATATAGGCATGTTAGAACCAAATATAGGCCATTTTAGCCCATTTTTTGCCATTTTACTCCGAAATGAATGAATATGAGTAGTTTGAAGTTAGTTTAAGTTATAAACACCTCAAACATCATGTATATACTTTGTCGCATGTGTTTAATAGTATTTTTGATTGAAAATACAAAATATAGGTATGTTAGAACCAAATATAGGCCATTTCAACCCATTTTAGTCCATTTTACTTGAAAATGAATGAATTTGAGTAGTTTTAAGTTAGTTTAAGTTATAAACACCTCAAACATCATATATATACTTTGTTTAATGAGTGTAACAGTAGTTTTAAGTGAAAATACAAAATATAGGCATGTTAGAACCAAATATAGGCCATTTTAGCCCATTTTTTGCCATTTTACTTGAAAATGAATGAATTTGAGTAGTTTGAAGTTAGTTTAAGTTATAAACTTCTCAAAATCATATATATACTTTGTTTGATAAATTTAATAGTAGTTTTGACTGAAAATACACAAGTATAGGCATGTTAGAACCAAATATAGGCCATTTTAGCCCATTTTTTGCCAGTTTACTCCGAAATGAATGAATTTGTGTAGTTTGAAGTTAGTTTAAGTTATAAACACCTCAAACATCATATATATACCTTGTTTCATGTGTTTAATAGTATTTTTTATTGAAAATACAAAATATACGCATGTTAGAACCAAATATAGGCCACTTAAGCCCATTTTTTTGCCATTTTACTCCGAAATTAATGAATATGAGTAGTTTGAAGTTACTTTAAGTTATAAACACCTCAAACATCATATATATACTTTTTTTCATGTGTTTAATAGTGTTTTTTGTTGAAAATACAAAATATAGGCATGTTAGAACCAAATATAGGCCATTTTAGCCCATTTATGTCCATTTTACTTGAAAATGAATGAATTTGAGTAGTTTTAAGTTAGTTTAAGTTATAAACACCTCAAACATCATATATACACTTTGTTTAATGAGTGTAATAGTATTTTTGATTGAAAATACAAAATATAGGCATGTTAGAACCAAATATAGGCCATTTTAGCCCATTTTTTGCCATTTTACTTGAAAATGAATGAATTTGAGTAGTTTGAAGTTAGTTTAAGTTATAAACATCTCAAACATCATATATATACTTTGTTTGATGAGTTTAATAGTAGTTTTGATTGAAAATACAAAGTATAGGCATGTTAGAACCAAATATAGGCCATTTTAGCCCATTTTTTGCCATTTTACTCCGAAAATGAATGAATATGAGTAGTTTGAAGTTAGTTTAAGTTATAAACACCTCAAACATCATATATATACTTTTTTTAATGTGTTTAATAGTAGTTTTGATTGAAAATACAAAATATAGGCATGTTAGAACCAAATATAGGCCATTTTAGCCCATTTTTTGCCATTTTACTCCGAAATGAATGAATTTGAGTAGTTTGAAGTTAGTTTAAGTTATAAACACCTCAAACATCATATATATACTTTTTTCATGTGTTTAATAGTGTTTTTATTGAAAATACAAAATATAGGCATGTTAGAACCAAATATAGGCCATTTTAGCCTATTTATGTCCATTTTACTTGAAAATGAATGAATTTGAGTAGTTTTAAGTTAGTTTAAGTTATAAACACCTCAAACATCATATATACACTTTGTTTAATGAGTGTAATAGTAGTTTTGATTGAAAATACAAAATATAGGCATGTTAGAACCAAATATAGGCCATTTTAGCCCATTTTTTGCCATTTTACTAGAAAATGAATGAATTTGAGTAGTTTGAAGTTAGTTTAAGTTATAAACACCTCAAACATCATATATATACTTTGTTTGATGAGTTTAATAGTAGTTTTGATTGAAAATACAAAATATAGGCATGTTAGAACCAAATATAGGCCATTTTAGCCCATTTTTTTGCCATTTTACTCGAAAATGAATGAATATGAGTAGTTTGAAGTTAGTTTAAGTTATAAACACCTCAAACATCATATATATACTTTGTTTCATGTGTTTAATAGTAGTTTTTTTATTGAAAATACAAAAATATAGGCATGTTAGAACCAAATATAGGCCATTTTAGCCCATTTATGTCCATTTTACTTGAAAATGAATGAATTTGAGTAGTTTTAAGTTAGTATAAGTTATAAACACCTCAAACATCATATATATACTTTATTTAATGAGTGTAATAGTAGTTTTGATTGAAAATACAAAATATAGGCATGTTAGAACCAAATATAGGCCATTTTAGCCCATTTTTTGCCATTTTACTTGAAAATGAATGAATATGAGTAGTTTGAAGTTAGTTTAAGTTATAAACACCTCAAACATCATATATTAACTTTTTTAATGAGTGTATATAGTAGTTTTGATTGAAAATACAAAATATAGGCATGTTAGAACCAAATATAGGCCATTTAAACCCATTTTTTGCCATTTTACTCCGAAATGAATGAATTTGAGTAGTTTGAAGTTAGTATAAGTTATAAACACCTCAAACATCATATATATACTTTTTTTCATGTGTTTAATAGTGTTTTTATTGAAAATACAAAATATAGGCATGTTAGAACCAAATATAGGCCATTTTAGCCCATTTATGTCCATTTTACTTGAAAATGAATGAATTTGAGTAGTTTTAAGTTAGTTTAAGTTATAAACACCTCAAACATCATATATATACTTTGTTTTAATGAGTGTAATAGTAGTTTTGATTGAAAATACAAAATATAGGCATGTTAGAACCAAATATAGGCCATTTTAGCCCATTTTTTTTGTCATTTTACCTGAAAATGAATGAATTTGAGTAGTTTGAAGTTAGTTTAAGTTATAAACATCTCAAACATCATATATATACTTTGTTTGATGAGTTTAATAGTAGTTTTGATTGAAAATACAAAATATAGGCATGTTAGAACCAAATATAGGCCATTTTAGCCAATTTTTGCCATTTTACTCCGAAATGAATGAATATGAGTAGTTTGAAGTTAGTTTAAGTTATAAACACCTCAAACATCATATATATACTTTGTTTCATGAGTTTAATAGTATTTTTGATTGAAAATACAAAATATAGGCAAGTTAGAACCAAATATAGGCCATTTTAACCCATTTTTGTCCATTTTACTTGAAAATGAATGAATTTGAGTAGTTTTAAGTTAGTTTATGTTATAAACACCTCAAATATCATATATATACTTTGTTTAATGAGTGTAATAGTATTTTTGACTGAAAATACAAAATATAGGCATGTTTGAACCAAATATAGGCCATTTTAGCCCATTTTTTGCCATTTTACTTGAAAATGAATGAATTTGAGTAGTTTGAAGTTAGTTTAAGTTATAAACATCTCAAACATCATATATATACTTTGTTTGATGAGTTTAATAGTAGTTTTGATTGAAAATACAAAATATAGGCATGTTAGAACCAAATATAGGCCATTTTAGCCCATTTTTTGCCATTTTACTCCAAAATGAATGAATTTGTGTAGTTTGAAGTTAGTTTAAGTTATAAACACCTCAAACATCATATATATACCTTGTTTCATGTGTTTAATAGTGTTTTTTATTGAAAATACAAAATATAGGCATGTTAGAACCAAATATAGGCCATTTTAGCCCATTTATGTCCATTTTACTTGAAAATGAATGAATTTGAGTAGTTTTAAGTTAGTATAAGTTATAAACACCTCAAACATCATATATATACTTTTTTAATGAGTGTAATAGTAGTTTTGATTGAAAATACAAAATATAGGCATGTTAGAACCAAATATAGGCCATTTTAGCCCATTTTTTGCCATTTTACTTGAAAATGAATGAATTTGAGTAGTTTGAAGTTAGTTTAAGTTATAAACATCTCAAACATCATATATATACTTTGTTTGATGAGTTTAATAGTAGTTTTGATTGGAAATACAAAGTATAGGCATGTTAGAACCAAATATAGGCCATTTTAGCCCATTTTTTTGCCATTTTACCTGAAAATGAATGAATTTGAGTAGTTTGAAGTTAGTTTAAGTTATAAACATCTCAAACATCATATATATACTTTGTTTGATGAGTTTAATAGTAGTTTTGATTGAAAATACAAAATATAGGCATGTTAGAACCAAATATAGGCCATTTTAGCCCATTTTTTGCCATTTTACTCCGAAATGAATGAATATGAGTAGTTTGAAGTTAGTTTAAGTTATAAACACCTCAAACATCATATATATACTTTGTTTCATGTGTTTAATAGTATTTTTGATTGAAAATACAAAATATAGGCATGTTAGAACCAAATATAGGCCATTTTAGCCCATTTTAGTCCATTTTACTTGAAAATGAATGAATTTGAGTAGTTTTAAGTTAGTTTAAGTTATAAACACCTCAAACATCATATATATACTTTTTTTAATGAGTGTAACAGTAGTTTTAATGAAAATACAAAATATAGGCATGTTAGAACCAAATATAGGCCATTTTAGCCCATTTTTTTGCCATTTTACTTGAAAATGAATGAATTTGAGTAGTTTGAAGTTAGTTTAAGTTATAAACACCTCAAACATCATATATATACCTTTTTTCATGTGTTTAATAGTGTTTTTTATTGAAAATACAAAATATAGGCATGTTAGAACCAAATATAGGCCATTTTAGCCCATTTTATGTCCATTTTACTTGAAAATGAATGAATTTGAGTAGTTTTAAGTTAGAATAAGTTATAAACACCTCAAACATCATATATATACTTTTTTTAATGAGTGTAATAGTAGTTTTGATTGAAAATACAAAATATAGGCATGTTAGAACCAAATATAGGCCATTTTAGCCCTTTTTTTGCCATTTTACTTGAAAATGAATGAATTTGAGTAGTTTGAAGTTAGTTTAAGTTAAAAACATCTTACACATCATGTATATACTTTGTTTGATGAGTTTAATAGTAGTTTTGATTGGAAATACAAAGTATAGGCATGTTAGAACCAAATATAGGCCATTTTAGCCCATTTTTTTGCCATTTTACCTGAAAATGAATGAATTTGAGTAGTTTGAAGTTAGTTTAAGTTATAAACATCTCAAACATCATATATATACTTTGTTTGATGAGTTTAATAGTAGTTTTGATTGAAAATACAAAATATAGGCATGTTAGAACCAAATATAGGCCATTTTAGCCCATTTTTTGCCATTTTACTCCGAAATGAATGAATATGAGTAGTTTGAAGTTAGTTTAAGTTATAAACACCTCAAACATCATATATATACTTTGTCGCGTGTGTTTAATAGTATTTTTGATTGAAAATACAAAATATAGGTATGTTAGAACCAAATATAGGCCATTTCAACCCATTTTAGTCCATTTTACTTGAAAATGAATGAATTTGAGTAGTTTTAAGTTAATTTAAGTTATAAACACCTCAAACATCATATATATACTTTGTTTAATGAGTGTAACAGTAGTTTTAAGTGAAAATACAAAATATAGGCATGTTAGAACCAAATATAGGCCATTTAAGCCCATTTTTTGTCATTTTACTTGAAAATGAATGAATTTGAGTAGTTTGAAGTTAGTTTAAGTTATAAACTTCTCAAAATCATATATATACTTTGTTTGATAAATTTAATAGTAGTTTTGACTGAAAATACACAGTATAGGCATGTTAGAACCAAATATAGGCCATTTTAGCCCATTTTTTGCCAGTTTACTCCGAAATGAATGAATTTGTGTAGTTTGAAGTTAGTTTAAGTTATAAACACCTCAAACATCATATATATACCTTGTTTCATGTGTTTAATAGTATTTTTGATTGAAAATACAAAATATACGCATGTTAGAACCAAATATAGGCCACTTAAGCCCATTTTTTTGCCATTTTACTTCGAAATGAATGAATATGAGTAGTTTGAAGTTACTTTAAGTTATAAACACCTCAAACATCATATATATACATTTTTTCATGTGTTAATAGTGTTTTTTATTGAAAATACAAAATATAGGCATGTTAGAACCAAATATAGGCCATTTTAGCCCATTTATGTCCATTTTACTTGAAAATGAATGAATTTGAGTAGTTTTAAGTTAGAATAAGTTATAAACACCTCAAACATCATATATATACTTTTTTTAATGAGTGTAATAGTAGTTTTGATTGAAAATACAAAATATAGGCATGTTAGAACCAAATATAGGCCATTTTAGCCCATTTTTTGCCATTTTACATGAAAATGAATGAATTTGAGTAGTTTGAAGTTAGTTTAAGTTATAAACATCTCAAACATCATATATATACTTTGTTTGGTGAGTTTAATAGTAGTTTTGATTGGAAATACAAAGTATAGGCATGTTAGAGCCAAATATAGGCCATTTTAGCCCATTTTTAGCCATTTTACCTGAAAATGAATGAATATGAGTAGTTTGAAGTTAGTTTAAGTTATAAACACCTCAAACATCATGTATATACGTTGTTTGATGAGTTTAATAGTAGTTTTGATTGAAAATTCAAAATATAGGCATGTTAGAACCAAATATAGGCCATTTTAGCCCATTTTTTGCCATTTTACTCCGAAATGAATGAATATGAGTAGTTTGAAGTTAGTTTAAGTTATAAACACCTCAAACATCATGTATATACTTTGTCGCATGTGTTTAATAGTATTTTTGATTGAAAATACAAAATATAGGTATGTTAGAACCAAATATAGGCCATTTCAACCCATTTTAGTCCATTTTACTTGAAAATGAATGAATTTGAGTAGTTTTAAGCTAGTTTAAGTTATAAACACCTCAAACATCATATATATACTTTGTTTAATGAGTGTAACAGTAGTTTTAAGTGAAAATACAAAATATAGGCATGTTAGAACCAAATATAGGCCATTTTAGCCCATTTTTTGCCATTTTACTTGAAAATGAATGAATTTGAGTAGTTTAAAGTTAGTTTAAGTTATAAACTTCTCAAAATCATATATATACTTTGTTTGATAAATTTAATAGTAGTTTCGACTGAAAATACACAGTATAGGCATGTTAGAACCAAATATAGGCCATTTTAGCCCATTTTTTGCCAGTTTACTCCGAAATGAATGAATTTGTGTAGTTTGAAGTTAGTTTAAGTTATAAACACCTCAAACATCATATATATACCTTGTTTCATGTGTTTAATAGTATTTTTGATTGAAAATACAAAATATACGCATGTTAGAACCAAATATAGGCCACTTAAGCCCATTTTTTTGCCATTTTACTCCGAAATGAATGATTATGAGTAGTTTGAAGTTACTTTAAGTTATAAACACCTCAAACATCATATATATACTTAGTCTCATGTGTTTAATAGTATTTTTGATTGAAAATACAATATATAGGCATGTTAGAACCAAATATAGGCCATTTCAACCCATTTTTGTCCATTTTACTTGAAAATGAATGAATTTGAGTAGTTTTAAGTTAGTTTAAGTTATAAACACCCCAAACATCATAAATATACTTTGTTTAATGAGTGTAACAGTATTTTTAAGTGAAAATACACAATATAGGCATGTTAGAACCAAATATAGGCCATTTTAGCCCATTTTTTGCCATTTTACTTGAAAATGAATGAATTTGAGTAGTTTGACGTTAGTTTAAGTTATAAACATCTCAAAATCATATATATACTTTGTTTGATAAATTTAATAGTAGTTTCGACTGAAAATACACAGTATAGGTATGTTAGAACGAAATATAGGCCATTTTAGCCCATTTTTTGCCATTTTACTCCGAAATGAATGAATTTGTGTAGTTTGAAGTTAGTTTAAGTTATAAACATCTAAAACATCTTATATATACCTTGTTTCATGTGTTTAATAGTATTTTTGATTGCAAATACAAAATATATGCATGTTAGAACCAAAAATAGGCCATTTAAGCCCATTTTTTGCCATTTTACTCCGAAATGAATGAATATGAGTAGTTTGAAGTTACTTTAAGTTATAAACACCTCAAACATCATATATATACATTTTTTCATGTGTTTAATAGTGTTTTTTTATTGAAAATACAAAATATAGGCATGTTAGAACCAAATATAGGCCATTTTAGCCCATTTATGTCCATTTTACTTGAAAATGAATGAATTTGAGTAGTTTTAAGTTAGTTTAAGTTATAAACACCTCAAACATCATATATATACTTTTTTTAATGAGTGTAATAGTAGTTTTGTTTGAAAATACAAAATATAGGCATGTTAGAACCAAATATAGGCCATTTTAGCCCATTTTTTGCCATTTTTCTTGAAAATGAATGAATTTGAGTAGTTTGAAGTTAGTTTAAGTTAAAAACATCTCAGACATCATGTATATACTTTGTTTGATGAGTTTAATAGTAGTTTTGATTGGAAATACAAAGTATAGGCATGTTAGAACCAAATATAAGCCATTTTAGCCCATTTTTTGCCATTTTACCTGAAAATGAATGAATTTGAGTAGTTTGAAGTTAGTTTAAGTTATAAACACCTCAAACATCATATATATACTTTGTTTAATGTGTTGAATAGTGTTTTTATTGAAAATACAAAAATATAGGCATGTTAGAACCAAATATAGGTCATTTTAGCCCATTAATGTCCATTTTACTTGAAAATGAATGAATTTGAGTAGTTCTAAGTTAATATAAGTTATAAACACCTTAAACATCATATATATACTTTTTTTAATGAGTGTAATAGTAGTTTTGATTGAAAATACAAAATATAGGCATGTTAGAACCAAATATAGGCCATTTTAACCCATTTTTAGCCATTTTACCTGTAAATGAATGAACTTGAGTAGTTTGAAGTTAGTTTAAGTTATAAACATCTCAAACATCATATATATACTTTGTTTGATGAGTTTAATAGTAGTTTTGATTGAAAATACAAAATATAGGCATGTTAGAACCAAATATAGGCAATTTTAGCCCATTTTTTGCCATTTTACTCCGAAATGAATAAATATGAGTAGTTTGAAGTTAGTTTAAGTTATAAACACCTCAAACATCATATATATACCTTGTTTCATGTGTTTAATAGTATTTTTTGATTGAAAATACAAAATATAGGCATGTTAGAACCAAATATAGGCCATTTTAGCCGATTTATGTCCATTTTACTTGAAAATGAATGAATTTGAGTAGTTTTAAGTTAGTATAAGTTATAAACACCTCAAACATCATATATATACTTTTTTTAATGAGTGTAATAGTAGTTTTGATTGAAAATACAAAATATAGGCATGTTAGAACCAAATATAGGCCATTTTAGCCCATTTTTTGCCATTTTACTTGAAAATGAATGAATTTGAGTAGTTTGAAGTTAGTTTAAGTTAAAAACATCTCAAACATCATGTATATACTTTGTTTGATGAGTTTAATAGTAGTTTTGATTGAAAATACAAAGTATAGGCATGTTAGAACCAAATATAAGCCATTTTAGCCCATTTTTTGCCATTTTACCCGAAAATGAATGAATTTGAGTAGTTTGAAGTTAGTTTAAGTTATAAACACCTCAAACATCATATATATATATTTGTCGCGTGTGTTTAATAGTATTTTTGATTGAAAATACAAAATATAGGTATGTTAGAACCAAATATAGGCCATTTTAACCCATTTTAGTCCATTTTACTTGAAAATGAATGAATTTGAGTAGTTTTAAGTTAGTTTAAGTTATAAACACCTCAAACATCATATATATACTTTTTTTAATGAGTGTAACAGTAGTTTTAAGTGAAAATACAAAATATAGGCATGTTAGAACCAAATATAGGCCATTTTAGCCCATTTTTTGCCATTTTACTTGAAAATGAATGAATTTGAGTAGTTTGAAGTTAGTTTAAGTTATAAACTTCTCAAAATCATATATATACTTTGTTTGATAAATTTAATAGTAGTTTTGACTGAAAAATACATAGGATAGGCATGTTAGAACCAAATATAGGCCATTTTAGCCCATTTGTTGCCGTTTTACTCCGAAATGAATGAATTTGTGTAGTTTGAAGTTAGTTTAAGTTATAAACACCTCAAACATCATATATATACCTTGTTTCATGTGTTTAATAGTATTTTTGATTGAAAATACAAAATATACGCATGTTAGAACCAAATATAGGCCACTTAAGCCCATTTTTTTGCCATTTTACTCCGAAATGAATGAATATGAGTAGTTTGAAGTTACTTTAAGTTATAAACACCTCAAACATCATATATATACTTTTTTTCATGTGTTTAATAGTGTTTTTTGTTGAAAATACAAAATATAGGCATGTTAGAACCAAATATAGGCCATTTTAGCCCATTTATGTCCATTTTACTTGAAAATGAATGAATTTGAGTAGTTTTAAGTTAGAATAAGTTATAAACACCTCAAACATCATATATATACTTTTTTAATGAGTGTAATAGTAGTTTTGATTGAAAATACAAAATATAGGCTTGTTAGAACCAAATATAGGCCATTTTAGCACTTTTTTTGGCCATTTTACTTGAAAATCAATGAATTTGAGTAGTTTGAAGTTAGTTTAAGTTAAAAACATCTTACACATCATGTATATACTTTGTTTGATGAGTTTAATAGTAGTTTTGATTGGAAATACAAAGTATAGGCATGTTAGAACCAAATATAGGCCATTTTTGCCCATTTTTTTGTCATTTTACCTGAAAATGAATGAATTTGAGTAGTTTGAAGTTAGTTTAAGTTATAAACATCTCAAACATCATATATACTTTGTTTGATGAGTTTAATAGTAGTTTTGATGGAAAATACAAAATATAGGCATGTTAGAACCAAATATAGGCCATTTTAGCCTATTTTTTGCCATTTTACTCCGAAATGAATGAATATGAGTAGTTTGAAGTTAGTTTAAGTTATAAACACCTCAAACATCATATATATACTTTGTCGCGTGTGTTTAATAGTATTTTTGATTGAAAATACAAAATATAGGATGTTAGAACCAAATATAGGCCATTTCAACCCATTTTAGTCCATTTTACTTGAAAATGAATCAATTTGAGTAGTTTTAAGTTAATTTAAGTTATAAACACCTCAAACATCATATATATACTTTGTTTAATGAGTGTAATAGTAGTTTTAAGTGAAAATACAAAATATAGGCATGTTAGAACCAAATATAGGCCATCTAAGCCCATTTTTTGTCATTTTACTTGAAAATGAATGAATTTGAGTAGTTTGAAGTTAGTTTAAGTTATAAACTTCTCAAAATCATATATATACTTTGTTTGATAAATTTAATAGTAGTTTT
>CANSNZ010000525.1:0-107206 GCA_947646795.1 Beta lomatogona | reverse complement strand
AATACAATTAAGATCTTTTAAAAAGTAATTAACAACCCATATCCACTTAGTAAACTCACATATTAACTTATTTTAGTGAGCGTTAGACACTAATCGACTTAACTATATATATTGGTTTATTTAGTAACAATGCGTTTGTTATTCGTTAACTAAGAGTCAATTCTAATTAGAATAACAATAATCTAATTTATGAATGATTATACCAATCATACTAAATTATAATCTCCAAGACAAATTGAACTTTATCAAATCTCGACCTTAGGTGGAACCCGGGTATCTAATCACTTTGAAAATTACCTCCCATAACAATAATAATCAATTGCTAGCCATCCTCACTAAATTTAGGATAAGGAAATAAATGCGATGTAGTACCTTTCTTAATACAACCTACTTAAACTAATCGAACCGTATCCCACAAACAAAACTAATAAAACTGATTCTACAACTCCTAAACTTAACTTCATATCAACTCCAATACCAATTTTTATAGCCGACATTTGCAAACTAAGAAATTTAACTAAATTTGGAAAATGAAGTCCAATTTATTAATTGATTCCATTGTAATTCAACAAAATAAAACTATAAAATGAATTATTAAGGTAATGAAACAGTAAAAAACGAAACACAGAATTGAGACATATGAATCAGTTCAATAGTTTGTAAAGCATATGAGCAATCCATGTAACCTCACTAAAAAAAAAAACTAAGTCGAAGCAAGAAATTATGCTTCATATTGTACAATTAACAAAAACCACCAACAAAGAACAAACAACCAATTGAATACTCACTTAACTTCCATAGAGGTTGAACAAGGAAAATTAGATGCGGCTCGAAGGAGAACCAAATACATCTCACAACACAAGAGGGAAAGTACCTTTGGTACTTCGCGAGAAACACCAACACAAAGACACAAGAATGCCGGTAGCACCGGCGACAAGCATGATCAGCACGCGGCCCAAAGGGAGAGGGAGCACCAAAGGGAAGAGTCGGAATAGCGACAACAATACAACTGGCTTGGTGGCACGCGGGTTTGGCTGCACCACCAACTAGCAGCGGCCGCACAACAAGAGCGACAAAAGGGGGAGGACAGGGAATACCAACACCCAAAATTACGGCGGTGAGGAGGGAGAAAGCTGCGGTAGGAAGAGAGAAGTGCCGATGAAGGTGTTGGGAGTTGGAGGAAGCGGGGAGGTGAGAAGGGAGAAAGAGGGAATCATGACGGCTGAGGGACTCGGGGAGAGAGAAAGAAAAGGGTGAGGGTTTGATGGGTAAAAAGAGGAAAGATTGAGAGTGTTTGAGAAGGGGGTGGGGGTTTGGGTTCATCTAACCGATATAAAAGAAACAAAGGGAGTTTGGATTATCTAAAGTGAACCGATAAAGGGAAAAAACAAAGATGGGAACTTGCTTTATTATCCCATTTGGCTAAATGCAACTCAACAAATTATAATTAACTAAAACCCAAATTAATTTTAATGATAATTATAACTTCATGAAATTAAATAAATAAATATATTACAAGCACGACCCAAATAAAATAAGAATATCTTAAACATAATTAACTTAATAAATATAATATGCATTTAATAAACGCTTTTAAAAATAAGCTCGATACACCCAATAACCAAGTCGAAAACGCCATTCTCCAATCGCTTTGATGCTTCAAGAAAAAATGATGAAAGATCAAAGACAACGACAAGTAGGGTGAAAGAGAACTTCAGAACATAGAGGCAGGGAAGAAAGTGCCTCAAAGGATTTTGGGTGAACAAAATCGTGAAAAAAAAGTGGGGGAGGGAAACCAAAAAAAAAAGTGTTGTATTGAATTTTTTTAATAAACCTATTTTTTAATTTTTATTTTTAACTTGTTCTAGATCTTTGGACAAAAAACCTTTGCAATATCTCATCAAAATATTAAAAGACTAAAAACTGTTGCAATAAAATAGTCATAATATAAGCGTTGCAAAAAGTTTTTCTATAGCAAACGTTTTTCAAAAGTCAATGTGTACTCAAATTAATAATTATTTAACTATTGCAATAGCTATGATATAGCAACGCCTAGATAAAACCGTTGCATAAAAGGGCGTTGCTATAGCCCTATTTTGTAATAGTGTGCGAGATGCCTCCTCTTCCGCCTCCTCCGGAGTCGGGCGGCTTGACCTTTTCACCTTCACCTATGAACAATGAGAGAGAAATTCCCACTAAGCTTGAGGAAGAAATAGTTAAGCTTAAAGAAGTTTTAAAAGGCATGACAAAGGCTGAACTATGGATGGATTACCTCATAATTTCAAGATGCCTAATCGACAAAGTTTGATGAGGCCGATGGCCCAACTAATTTCCTGAAGATGTATGTAGGGGCAATGAGTCCCCGGGGAGTCGACGAATCTTTGATGGCTCAGCTATTCCAACAGTTCTTAGATGGTCTGAAGCACATTGGTTCCTCAATCTTGAGAACACAAAGAAATTCACTTGAGGCGACATATTGAGAGAATTCTTAAACCAGTACAAGTATAATCAAGAAATTGAGGTTATTGGAAGGGATTTGGAGACCACCTCTCGAGAATCTAATGAGACGTTTTCTTCATTCATCACTCGTTGGAGAAACAAAGCCTCCAAAATGATGAGTAGGCCTAATGAGGAGGAACATCTACAAATAGTGGTGAATAATCTTCTTACTCGCTTATCTCACAAGCATAGGGCATACCAATATTTCCCGACCTTCCGAAGCTTTGATTGCTCACGGGAGCTCTAGTTGAGGATGCTTGTAAAAAGGGAGACATCAAGAAGGATATAATCAAAAGTTTGGAAATAACAAAAGAGCCCCAAACAATGATTCAGCAGCTCCTAAGACAACTAATATGATCCATGCCATTGGTGTATCCTCATCATTCCAGTTACGACCACAAAGGAACTTCACTCCCTTGAACATTACTTATTCCCAAGCTTTCTCTAAGCTAAAAAAGGCCAATCTCATTCTACCATTGAATCCACGCCACCTTCTAGAAATCCTTACCCTGGTAACGACCCTAACCAAAACTGTGAATATCACCAAATCCCGAGGAATAATACTGAAAACTGCACGACCCTTAAGCATCATATTCAAGATCTTGTGGATGATGGAAAACTCTATTTGGGATCCACTTCAAGTAAACCAAATGACTGATTTCATAAACCTTCATTTGCCATTAATGCCATCTCTTATATTTCAGACGGATGCGATCTAGTCCATCTAATCTAAGACAGGTTCCCCAAATGTATGAAATGCCAATAGTTTCAGGTTACAAGTACCTGATTTATGACTATTCCACTCAAGAAAAAAGTCAAAATGATGCCTTATGAACACCCTAATTTGACTCTCAACAAGGATCCATTCTCTGATATGTGTGGAACCTTGGATTATGATGGTGTTTTCTTCATCTTAGACTCTGATGCCGATGAAGATGCTTCTTCAGTCTTGACAATTGTAGAGAAAACCACTGGTGGTCATTTCACCACTCCAAATACTTACCTGTGCCCCATCTCGCCTCGATGATCTTAGTGATGAGTAGTACATGGGTATATCTCGTTCAACTAGAGTAGATCACCATTTTAAAACCATTTCATTCGGGAGGATGAAATTCCTTTGGAGGTATTGAAAAGTAAGGAAAAGGGTAAGGAGCCTATGATAGAGGATAGTAATAAAGAGGATGATGCTATCGAAGCTTATGAAAGAGGTAAATGCTAATGTTTCCATCTAGAAGTTGTTAATGCATTCCCGACCCTCATAGGGCGGCCGTTACGAAACATCTCAATGAAGCCTCCGTGAAAGCTTCCATAACACCCGACCGAGATGGTGGGGCTCATCCACAATATAGATCAAACTCTCATGTTCACAGACAATGATCTTCCCGAGAATATCACCCACAATAATTTGTTGCATATCACTATACAACGCAATGGATGGGAGATACCTAGATTATTGATCTACAATGGCTCAGGGATCCATGTTTGACCTCAACGTGTCTTGCGACAAGACTCGGGTATTCAAAAGAAGATCCGGTACCATCCAACTAGGTGCTCGAGGCATATGATAATGCCAAAAGAGAAGTATTGAGTATAATAAACCTCCTCATTGAATGTGGTCCTGCGGCAAGGAAAGTGGAATTCATGGTCATTCAGATTCCGACGTGTTTCAACCTCCTATTAGGAAGACCGTGGTTGCATGAAAACAAATTAGTAGCCTCTGCTCTACATCAAAAAGTAAAGCTTCTCACTGATCAGGGTGCTGTGACTATTTCTGGTGATCTAGAAATTATGACTGTCTCCAACAACGGGAAGTCTGTGTTCCATCTGAACGAAGTAGAAGGCATTAGGTTGGACGGTTACAACATCCGCAATATTCAAACAGGAAGCTGAAAAATTCATGGATGAATGTGATCCCAACACCACACGGTAGGCAAGTGCGAAGAAACAGGAGCCGGAGTATGAACATGCACCCCTTGATGAGGAAGAAGTAGGAGCTCCAAGCATCAGTACATATAATACGTATTATGAAGCACAAGAAGAATCCTGGATTGGCAATCCTCCAGAAATGAAAGACAATGATGATAATGAATCGAAGAAGAGATATAGGACTCATGATTTTGACCTGGACTTTAATGTGGTATGCCCTGTCCGAGAGGTTCACACTGAGTCACTGATTCTCTTTCCAGGATATCAACATGAAGATCAATATCGTAAATTGCCACAGTTCAGGAAATTTAACGGGGAATGGTGATCCTTTTGTCCATTTGGTTGGTTTTATGAATGCATTACACCCATGGGGCATAAAAGAGGAAGGGCACCCCATGCTTTGTGATTAAAGTTTAGAAGGAGTAGCTACCGGATTGGTACTATTCTTTGGATTATGTGCATAAAGCTAGTTGGAAAAATGCTAGTCAAGCTTTCGTTAATTAGGCTCTCGAGTATAAACGGATCGATGTCGGGAAGTTGAAGCTAGCCACCTTGCGTCAAAGCGTCTTAGAAACCTTACCCGGTACTTTTGTTCGAGATGCACTTATATCCGCGCACGACTTCATATCCATATTACTGATCGAAAGTTCATGCTTATATTACTACTGGAACACGAACGATTTATATTATCGTCACATGGTTACCATCAAGTACACTGCCTCGGCCCGCATGGAGCAACATAGTTTCGACATCGATGCTCAAAAATTGCAAGAAAAGTGACCCCCGGAAAATCTTGAAAGTCCTAATGCGAATCGAAGGGTGTTTGCTAAAATGGATGAACCATTGAGTGTGGTGTATAATCGTCTTCGGAACCAAGGTATAATCCAAGCCCTATCATATGTGCACAGCTTACCTCTTCCCGAACGGACATGAGTAAACACTGCGGCTATTGCCACTAATTTGGGCACGACACCGATCGATGCCATGATCTTTACTAGAAAGTTCAAAACCCGATTAATCGAGGCATCATTAATTCATCCCATAAAGAAGTACTTACGAGGAAAGTGTTGTCAAATCCTCGCCACAATCCTAAGTTGATATTTTTTCGCAAAGTGGTTGAACAAGGTCGATTCACCCACTTGCTAGACACCCCGGGGCAAGTCCTCAGAGGACCGAATTCCACAAGTACTGCCTATTATCATCGCTTGCATGGTAACAACACAAACCAATGTCATGCTCTCAGCTATTGGACCAAGCGGATCACCAACATAGATAGCTCTCGTCTACCACAAAGCTACTTAACGCCTCCATGCCTATCTCGATGACGAAGGGGAAAATCTTCGTACACATCCTATAGGGGGCTAGCTCGTCATAATAAAAAAGAAAAAAGAAAAAAAAGAAAAATCTTTCAGCTGATTTGTATTAGAGAACTACGTGCAACATGAATCCTCATTATCACATACACTTGCACTGTAAGATCACTCTACCTATGTAACTCCTTGGGTACTTAGGTAGCTCAATATGAGTACATATGCTTTATTAAATAAAAAACTTTAGTTCTTTTTAATATGACGAACTACGCTGATGTGAATTTTAGTCCGGAAAATTCACTTGGTATGCCCTAGATTCTAAGTGACGTTTTTATGTTATTTTTGTGAAGGAAAACTGAAAATAAGAAGTAAGAATAAGGATAGTACTCTTGATTCTCGCAAGATTTAGAGGGTCTCATCCTAATCGCAATTAGAAGATGAATACAAGTCGCAACAAGTATTGGTTTTGGTTAGCAACCGAAATAAGCAACGCTCACAATTATCAAAATGAACTCTACCTCTTTATGAGAGGCTAGACACCCTTTATTTATAATAGAAGAAGCAAGAAAACCTTGCTCACCAAGTTCATACATGCTACGGCCAACCTAGATGTAAATAAGGAAAGTTTCCCCTTAGTTCAAGACTAGAATCTAGCTAGAAATTAAGGAAATACAAGCTTAAGGAAAGATGTGCAAATTTTCCCTTAAATACACTAAACCACACGGCAGCAAGGACATACCCTTGCACGCCACTTACAACTCATGCTTTAAGGATACTTTCCTAAAATACAACTCATGACAACTATGACTCACATGAAACTAAGACTCACATGAACCGAAACAAGCTAGGATTTTCGGACCTTTATGCAACTAACATAACTAAAAACAACTCAACTTGTGACACCCCGTAATTTTCACCCTTTATTTTTGGTGTTTGTTTACATTAAAATGATATTTTTCGTAAAAATAAATAATTTATTATTTGGATTATTTTGGAACGTGTGGTGAAAATGTGTATATATTTTTTTTTTATATGTTGTGATATATTTATATATATTTATTTTAAGTTGTTAGTTAGTTGTTTTAAAGATTATATTAGTTTCGTTATTTATTTAGGCGTTTAGGATGCGGTGTTGTCGCGTAACGTTTTTGTAACGTTGATGGACCGACTTGGGATGATGAAATGTTGCATCACATGTGGCGTGTCATACTGGCCGAAAAATCAGCAATTATGGTATGGAGGATGAAGAGTTTTGGTGCTCATTAAGTTAACCATTGGATCTCTTGTAACCCCCTATTTAATTCCCCATTAACCCACCTTTATAATCACCCTTTAAACCATTGCTTAATGAGGTTATTAATCAGGTTTTTGCTGCATTCTAACCCCCCATTTTAGCCCAACCCTTAGAGAGGAAGAGAAAGAGTTCTTCTCTCTTCTCGGATTTTCGTCCATTTTTGCACACCTATTTTGTTTGCATCGTATCTCCTTCGTTTCTTATCCGAATTGAACGTATGAGTAGTCAAAATCTATTTACTCGGAAAGATCTTGCTCGTGGTACAATTTGTTTTTGAAGAAAGGGAAATACGCGACTCCAGTTTTCGTTTCAATCAGACGAGTCATCCGGTTTTTGTTTTCTGTCACACCTTCGCGAAAATGTCTATCACCAGAGATATAACCGTTGGATCATTCCCAAATTTGAACAGCACGTTTATACCATCTTAATATTCACTTTGACCGGAGAGATTGTGAATCCTATCTTTCAATAGCTGGGAATCATGGTTGGAACAGAATAGCACGAAATGAGATTTTTCAACGTTCAAGAAGAAAACGCCTAGTGACTTGTTGCTACAATTATCATTCGTTGTGCTTTGGGGTTAGAAGAGGAATTGGATTGTATGCGTAACTCTTAACTATCTCTTTTGACTCAGCTTTCCTCCCGACGTTCCAGGTAACTAGTAGTTATCTTAGAACGATAGAGATTAGAGTATTTTTCGGTATTAGATTATTACGCAAGGAAATTGTTTAAAATACTTTTGTATGAAATTATTGATGAAATTATACGTGAATGTTTTTGATGTATGCTGTGTGAATATTATGTGCAGCAAAATAATTTTCGTTTGATTTTTACTATTTATTTGATTTATTTTGTAATTTATGCGATTATGGCTTATTTGCAAAATAAATAGTGAACGAATGTTATAATTGCTGAAATTATTTTTAGTGAAGCATGTTATATGTTTTATATGTATTTCATGCCTTGGAATAATTTTTTCCTACTGTTTACAGGTTTATTTAATTGGAATAATTGCGATTCACTAGCATTCGATTTCTTACTCAATCACTTGTTTTACCTATACTTTTATTTTTATAAAAGTACTCTTGAGATGATTTATTTATTTTTATCCAATTCACTTGCTATTTATTATTCATTTGCGTTATTTGTGAGTTATATGGAAGTGGATGCATATTGTAGTTGACTTGACTTTATTCTTTCCTTTCTTACTAATCTATGTCTGGAATAGACTTTGATTTCTTTTGTTATGGGAGAACTGCTAGTTACTTCCCACTGATTGTGGATGTTTGTTGATATATTTTTGCAGGTTATGTTGATGGGAATCTTCTTTGGTTTTGGGCTCGGGTTGAGATGTGAGCATTAAAATGTTAGATGTTTTAGGCCTAGACTTTTAGTTAGTTGAAGAGTTAGTTTTCTCTTTTGGATATTACTCTAATTAATTTAATTTATTTATACTATTTACTTATGTTGGTTTATCACTTAGTTATTTAAACACATTTTTTGTAGTAGTGACATTCCCAAAAGACGATGTTTCCGCCATCAACTTATTAATACTATTATTAGTTCTTTCTTTTCCGCTTTGAAATTCTGGGGTGTTACAGTTGGTATCAGAGCAAAACGCTCCTAAACTCTGAAAAAGAGTTGCTAATGATTCTTTAGAATTATTAGTTAGCCATAGGATATAAAATTTGTTTAGAATTAAGTTTTATTGTTTCACTATAATGAGAGTGTGATGGGTAGAGTGAGTAAAAGAGAAGCCTTATGGGAATGTGGTGTGCTCTCATGCTTATGGAGCATATGTTATATGTATAGTTACTTGTATTATTGGTGGAATTAGTCTACCAAGTTTGTTAATCTTATTTGCAGGGCCTCTTACATGTAATTTTTTTTCTCTTTTATCAGAGTGCGCAGTGAAAGCGAAGTAATTTATAGCCTTCTCGGTTTAGTTGTGTGTTTAATTTATTTTGTGCTTTGCAATTTAAAGATAAACTTTAATTTTATTTTAATATAGTCATGTGTGTTGCATTTATTTTATTTGCTGGTTGCTTGATAGTATATGTTATTATGTACGACGGTATATATTTTCTGTTCTTTTTCAATTAAGTGTTGTTTTTTATGTGAGTACTACGTATCTGTTTTATTATTTACAAAACTTTCTAGTTTGAATTTATATTCCAAATTATATTTTAGATCTTTGAACTTAATAAATTTTATTTTCTGACTTTCAAATTTTGTTATTGTTAATATTTTGACATACTCTTTTGAAAAACGTTTAATTTCAATTGTTTTATAATGGTTTGGAAAAAGAAAGGGGTTATGAAATTGTCTTTCAAGATATTCTTCAAATTTTTCTTACCGTCTTTGACCATCTATATTTATAAATATTTTTCTTTCTATACTTTTATTTTTCATGCTAATCCTTGTTTAGCTTTTAATTATGGTAATAAGTTTTTGTAGTCTTTGAAAATGAAAGTACATTAATGAGTTGTCTTGGTGTTAGATTTAAATGTAGACGCAAACTATTTTGTTTTGAAGGTTAGCATTCAACAACTTTTACTTTACTTACTTTTCTTATTAGCATTATTTTTTTTCAAACTCAAATGCGTGAAAGGATCTCATTTACTATTTGTTGTTTCTTGTTTAAATATTTAGTGCTTTCTCATTTCATAGAAAATTTTTGGTTGTTTTCGATACTTCTTATTTAATTCTTTGGTTTTGACTGATCTGTTTTATATTCTTTGAAAACGAAATTTATATATTCAGTCTAAATTTTAAACTTGTTTGAGTTGATATTAAGTCATAATGGGTGATTCCTTTGACTTGTATGTCAATTTGATAAGTCTAAATTTTAAACTTGTTTGAGTTGATATTGAGTCATAATGGGTGATTCCTTTGACTTGTATGTCAATTTGATAAGTTGACACATTTTATCTGTTTTGATTCAATTTCCTTTTTCGCTTGATATTAAGTTTATATTGGGTGATTCCAAAGAAACTCTAATGTCGATTTGATAAGTTGGCTTTCAAATATTGTTTTGTTGATACTAGATTACAGTGGGTGGTTCCATGCACATGTGTGTCGACTTAGCAAATTTTATAATTGTTGTTAATAATTTATTACTTTATCGCCTATTTATTATTAGTGTTTCGTCGTTGTGAAATTTATTTTAAAGTTTACAATTTCTTTTGCGAACTTTAATTTTCATATATATGTTTAGGAGGCGTGCGCTCTTATAACATATGTCATGACTTGTGTTCGTAAGTGCTATTTTAATAAAGCAGCTAGCTACTCTTTATTAAAGTGTTCTTATCTCTTTAAGTGGAGTATAAGCCCGTGTGGTTACCTCTATTTAAATTGGTTTGGTTATCTATTTACGAACTTTTTCTTCTTCGTTTCTTTTCTCAAAATATTTATGTATGGTCGGATTTATTCTTTTGTAATTTTACGTAAATATTTATTCCTACTTCTATTGCAAAATTACATATAGTTTATTGTGCAAACGTCTTAAACTTTCTCTTGTCTTTGCTTCTTTCACATTTTATAAAGTGATTGTTGTTACCGTGCTTATACAACTCGTCTTCCAAAATAAAATATATATTATTTGAGTTATCAAATTTTATACTTGCAAAGTTGTTTAGTTAACTAAATTCCATCGATTTTTGTTTTCTTAATGTTCTTTATCTAGAATATTTTCTTTTGTCTCTTGGTTGTTTTGAAGTTTCGAGGACGAAACTCTTTTAAGGGGGAGTGATTGTGACACCCCGTAATTTTCACCCTTTATTTTTGGTGTTTGTTTACATTAAAATGATATTTTTCGTAAAAATAAATAATTTATTATTTAGATTATTTTGGAACGTGTGGTGAAAATGTGTATATATTTTTTTTATATGTTGTGATATATTTATATATATTTATTTTAAGTTGTTAGTTAATTGTTTTAAAGATTATATTAGTTTCGTTATTTATTTAGGCGTTTAGGATG
This sequence comes from Beta lomatogona, assembly GCA_947646795.1. Classification (NCBI taxonomy): domain Eukaryota; kingdom Viridiplantae; phylum Streptophyta; class Magnoliopsida; order Caryophyllales; family Amaranthaceae; genus Beta; species Beta lomatogona. Next base: position 96,195 of record CANSNZ010000525.1, on the reverse strand, counting down.
CGGTGTTGTCGCGTAACGTTTTTGTAACGTTGATGGACCGACTTGGGATGATGAAATGTTGCATCGCATGTGGCGTGTCATACTGGCTTAAAATCAGCAATTATGGTGTGGAGGATGAAGAGTTTTGGTGCTCATTAAGTTAACCTTTGGATCTCTTGTAACCCCCTATTTAATTCCCCATTAACCCACCTTTATAATCACCCTTTGAACCATTGCTTAATGAGGTTATTAATCAGGTTTTTGCTGCATTCTAACCCCCATTTTCGCCCAACCCTTAGAGAGGAAGAGAAAGAGTTCTTCTCTCTTCTCGGATTTTCGTCCATTTTTGCACACCTATTTTGTTTGCATCATATCTCCTTCGTTTCTTATCCGAATTGAACGTGTGAGTAGTCAAAATCTATTTACTCGGAAAGATCTTGCTCGTGGTACAATTTGTTTTTGAATAAAGGGAAATACGCGACTGCAGATGTCGTTTCAATCAGACGAGTCATCCGGTTTTTGTTTTCTGTCACACCTTCACGAAAATGTCTATCACCGGAGATCTAACCGTTGGATCATTCACAAATTTGAACAGCATGTTTATACCATCTTAATATTCACTTTGCCCGGAGCGATTGTGAATCCTATCTTTCAATAGCTGGGAATTATGGTTGGAACAGAACAGCACGAAATGAGATTTTTCAACGTTCAAGAAGAAAACGCCTAGTGACTTGTTGCTACAATTATCGTTCGTTCCAGGTAACTAGTAGTTATCTTAGAATGATAGAGATTAGAGTATTTTTCGGTATTAGATTATTACGCAAGGAAATTGTTTAAAATACTTTTTTTATGAAATTATTGATGAAATTATACGTGAATATTCTTGATGTATGCTGTGTGAATATTATGTGCAGCAAAAATAATTTTAGTTTGATTTTTACTATTTAGTTGATTTATTTGGTAATTTATGCGTTTATGGCTTATTTGCAAAATAAATAGTGAACGAATGTTATAATTGCTGAAATTATTTTTAGTGAAGCATGGTACATGTTTTATATGTATTTCATGCCTTGCAATAATTTTTGCCTACTGTTTACAGGTTTATTTAATTGGTTTATCTGTTTTTGCATTTTGGTGTCAGTCAGTATATAAATCGTGAAAATTATTTTTTTAGGCGGAAAAATTCATTTCTTTGTATAATATGTATTACCGTGAGTTTATGCATGTCATGTAAATTTTTGATAACTTTTGCGCGTTTATTTCTATTTTTAATTATTATTTTGGCTTTATTGAGCATTCTGTAAATTAATGTTTAAAAATACTTATAGAGTCCGAAAATTATAAATAAAATTTGTACCATGTCAGTGGGGCCATAATGGTCGTAAGATAATTTTTATGTTATTTTACTAATCGTACTTATTAGTTTAATAATTATTATCGTGTTTTTGTTGTGAATTTGAGGATATTCTTTTTAATTATTTGAGAGCTTGTTAATCAGAAATAATTTGTGATCTTTTATGTTCTTGGATGCTGGTGTTTAGTAGGTTTCTGTAAGTATTATTGGTATCATTATGTTTATGTTTGATTTATGTAAAAATGATTAATTGTGTACTATTAATTTATTTAATAAGCCTTGGAGTTAATTGGTGATGCATTTCTGATTGATACTGTTAGTGTTGTAAAATCTATTTCATTATCATTGTTGATGCTTAGTGATGTTCAAATTATTGTGGTTGGAGATATTTGTTGTAAGTTTGTAAGTGACTACTTAGAGGATTTTTGAAGAATTACTTTTGATGAATTATGGGTATAAGGCCGGGTGGCATCCCTTTTGACGAATATTTTTGAGCTGAGTGATACTTTGATGGTATTTATGAATTATGATTTTATTTTTGAGATAAGAACATCCGGTGGGATAGATGTAGTCCCCAGTGAAGAACATGCCAACCGCCTGGTTTGCGAACTAGGGGTACACCTGGGTTAATTGTTGTCGTCCAAGAGGTCAGGGAGTTCTGCGTGTTCTACCCTGCATCGGGAGTTTGGCCATTCTTAGACACAGGCAGTGGGGAACGTAAGCCCATAGACTGACCTGGAGATTGCGATCTGACAAACCTTAGGAAGTGAATTGTGATTCACTAGCGTTCGGTTTCTTACTCAATCACTTGTTTTACCTATACTTTTATTTTTATAAAAGTACTCTTGAGATGATTTATTTATCTTTATCCAATTCACTTGCTATTTATTATTCATTTGCGTTATTTGTGAGTTATATGGAAGTGGATGCATATTGCAGTTGACTTGACTTTATTCTTTCCTTTCTTACTAATCTATGTCTGGAATAGACTTTGATTTCTTTTGTTCTGGGAGAACTGCTAGTTACTCCCCACTGATTGTGGATGTTTGTTGATATATTTTTGCAGGTTATGTTGATGGGAATCTTCTTTGGTTTTGGGCTCGGGTTGAGATGTGAGCATTAAAATGTTAGATGTTTTAGGCCTAGACTTTTAGTTAGTTGAAGAGTTAGTTTTCTCTTTTGGATATTACTCTAATTAATTTAATTTATTTATACTATTTTCTTATGTTGGTTTATCACTTAGTTATTTAAACGCATTTCTTGCTGTAGTGATATTCCCAAGAAGACGATGTTTCCACCATCGTCCTATTAATACTATTATTATTTCTTTCTTTTCCGCTTTGAAATTCTGGGGTGTTACACAACTACTTTAACTAACATAACACTAAAGACATTTTGTTTGGTTACATACTTTAAGAGTAAAGAAAAAGCATGCAACAACCTAGGAAAGCAAATTAAGATAGTTGAACTTGCATCATTCTCCCCCTCTTGAAAAACTGGTCCTTAAGTTTCTTCAAAAGCATTGAAAGACACGCACACTCCCTTGCCAAGAAGCACTTGGTAAGTATCCCAATTATCATGGGGAACAACTTTGAATGGACTTCCTCCACGATGCTTGGCCACTTTTGGAGTTATGGTAAAGCTTTTTGAGCACCAAGTGAAAGCCATACATAATCACCAACATTAATAGAAGACTTTTTTCGAATTTGAAGTAGTTGATCTTGTTTCCAAGCTCTCCTTCCCTTCTTGGTCATCTCCCTAAAATCAAAAAATGAGATATAGAATGAAGTAAGAGAAGAATATACCTCTTTACTCTTGGTTTCAATTGTATTCGAGTACTTTGGAGGTAGGGGCTGCAATCCAATTCGTTTATCTCCAAAAGCCATGGTATAGATGTTTTGTTTGCAATGATGAACATCGTCCCTATCCCATTGCCATGGACCCCATTACAACAAGGAACAAGCATCCATAGGTAGTACATCACACCATATAATCTCAAAAGTAACCAATGCTTGCTTCTTAACAGTATGTCCCCCATCATTATTCACCCAACTTAGCTTGTATGGTCGTGGATGATCTCGTTGCTCCAACCCCAAGTTTGTTTACCATCTTCTTTGAACCCACACTCATACAAGAGCCATCATCTGTGCTCAAGGAACAAGGTCGTCCCTTCACTAAACATCTAGAGTGAAAAAGGTTATCCCTTTGTTCTATATGCTTCACTTCCATAGTTGGCCGCATGCAAGATGCGTCTAAGCAACAAGGTGTTGCGGTCAAGGACCAGCTTGCACCAAAGGACCACTAAAGTCCGTAGCTTCTATGTTCAGATCATCATCACCATTCACCACCTCTTCTTCAGCTAGAAGTGAAGTCAAAAGTGCATGTTGTTCGGCTAAGGTAACCAACATCTTGCTAGGACATTGTGATTGAATATGACCACTTCCTTTGCACCTAAAACACATCTTTTCTTTCATAGCAAGCTGCCCATTGGAAAAAGGTGTAGTTTTTTTCACAAAATCAGATGTAGAAGAATAAGTTGTACCCTTTACTTGACCATCCGAAACACTAAAAGGTTTGGTCTCCTCTTTCTTTGGACAGAAACCCTTGCCTTTTGCCTCTTGTTGTTGCCTTTTGATTAGCTCATTTTATTGCATACTTTTACCCCTATATTTTAGTCATTTGAATATATTTTATATTTATATATTAGTTTTTAGTATGGCTTTTATTAGTATATGCTTATTTCTCATATTTATTATTTATATCATATATTGGGCTTAAATAGTGTTTTATTTTATAATAGGTGTTCTGCTTATGCAATTTGGCTATTTTAATTTTAATGGGTCAAACCCATTCGACCAAACTACAGAGCAAGGAATAGAGGAATCAACAAATTTGGGTTGTGCTTAGTTGAACGCCAATTAGAAAGAAAGTGGGCCAAAGTCCCTTGTTGCCATTAAAACAAGGAAGACACGCAGCCATCAAGAGGAAAAAGAAGAAAAACCCTTGTGGTTTTTGGGCTGGAGATTACGGGCAGCAATAAGGGGTTTTTTTTTAGGATTGTTTTGGTAGGAGGCAGAACACACACAACAGGGGAATATATAACAAGCAGGAGCAGCGAAGTTTTTGGGGGGTCTCATACCCTAAGCCTCACGAAGGAAGCAGCAGGAGGCATGACAGAGGAGGATTCGCACAACACACAATAGTTTTAGGTTTAGTTTTTAATTTAGACTTGGTTGTTAATCATTCCGTCGGTGACAAGCGGAAATCGACCATTTAGTTTGCTTTTGTTCTTTGTTACTCAATTCAATTTCAAGATATCTGGTAATTTCGTTCCGTTCTTCAATTAACCGCAATTTTCTTTATAGTTTCTAATAGTCAATCTGTTCAATTTTGTTAGTTCTCTGTTTGCCGATAATTTTATCAATTGATTTAGATATCTTGCTGTTGAATGAATGTTGTCTTTCGTTGATTTAATTAGGCGTTGATGCTCAATCCACCATTCACTTTGTCTTATATCAACTCTTCATCACTCAATATGCATTTGGTCAAGGAACTTGCTTTCTCATATCTTAGTTTAGTATTAGTTAAGGTTGTCTTAGCTTTTGTCATATTTTCATGGGTTCTGTTTTATTTATGATGATGTTAGTTGGTTTTTCTTTTCATATTAGTGCCTCTGCTTTTCATTATAGTGGATTTAAATAATTGTATTGTTAGTTTCCTTAGTCTTTTCTTGTAGTTTACTTTAGTTTTATTCTTAGTTTAGTTAATTTGCCTTATCGAATTTTCTTGCTTTATTTCTGATTTCTTGCTGGTAGTAATAATAGTTGAATCTAATTGACTAAGTTCATATAATCAAGTGGGTAATTTAACATAGTATTAACATCCTTGTGGGTTCGACCCGTATTTGCTAGTTGTGCTATATCGTACACCGTGCACTTGCAGTACTAGTTTTTATTCTTACAAGTTTTTGGCGCCGTTGCCGGGGATGTCGTATATTGAGTTTTGTTACTCACTTGATTTTATTTCCTCTTTTATTTTCATGTCTAATTGTTCTATGTTCATTTATCTGCTTTTTATTAGTAGTAGTCGTCACTAGTATGTTTCACTAGTGTTAGATTTAATGGTTACATGATGTAGTTTAGTTATTACTTATTAGTGCCTTTAGTAGTTTGTTCATTATATTGTCATTTTTCTTCTTTAGTCATTTATTTTAGTAGATTGTGTTTTATATTTATTAGTTTTATCTTGATTTATATCTATATTCATATTTATCTTAAAGGGGCTTCAATATGACATTACATTCATTTCCCCAATATGATGGTGAAGTTTTTTGGAGATACATAGATAGACTTAAAGCTTATCTTGCTCGATGTGGTGATCATGGTTTAGAAAGATGGGAAGTGATTAAAATTATTTATGAGGGTTTAAATCATGAGACTCGAGCTAATGTGGAGTCTCTTTGTGAAAGGGGGTTATTATCTAAGACTATAGACGAGGGTTGGTGTTTCTTTGAATGGTTAGTACAAGAGACTTATGAATGGGAGTCAACGATGCATCTTAATTTACATTCTCGACCTTTATATGTAAAACCGTCTCTGGATAAATTCAACTTTTATGAACGTCCACTTTCCCCCGTCTATTGGTGTTCTTGTTGCCACTCCTCGGACCATGATACTTCTTATTGCCCTTATATTATACCCAATGGTCACCATTTAATTTCAATATCAAGTGGAGTCTAATCATGCATTCTATTCTAATGAGGATTTGGAAGCCAAAGTTGAGGCCTTAGCTAGGGAGGTAAAAGAGATGACCAAATTAATGAGAAGTGATTTTAACATGCATAATTCTTTGGGACAATCCAATGATTTTCTAGCTAGTGAATCCGATTTTGCCACTTCAACTCAATTCTTGGAAGAGCTAAAAGAACCTCATCAGTTTTGTGAGTCTTAATTATTACCAACCTTTGAGGAGAATTCTTTAGAGCATATTAAGGAGAATTGGAAGGACAATGTTGAGGCCAATGGTGATGAGTTACATCTTACTGAGTGTATACCCATTATTTATGGTATAGCTGATAGTTTTAATACAAGTGCAAATGATCCTGATTTGATTGAAGTTTCTAAGGATGATTCTTGTATTGAAAATGACTTTTCTATGGTCCAACGAAGATTCTACGAGTTGTGCCGCCATGAGCATAATAGTGAGATTTCACCAAATGTCACAAATTTGGATTCTCTTGTGGATTTTGAGCGTGTAGGCAATGACACTTCGGGAGCACCACATTTGCAGGAGCATAATGTTTTTCCTATTTTCGAGGATACTCCACCAATTACAAGTGATTTAGGGTATAATGACTTTATTTCGAATGAGACTAGCCTAGTCCTTTCCTCTACCTTACTAATTGCTCCTGTGCACGATAGATATTCAAATTGTTCCCTAAAGTTCTATGCATTGGGTCCCGCCACCCTCTCACCTGTCATTTGGTGATCTTTCTTTGAACCAACAGTTGACAAAAATGTCTAGAGATGACATAACAGATTTTGACTTGGTTCCAAGTAGTTTTATTCTTGATATTACACATTACTCTAATCATTTAGACCACCAACTTGACGCGAACAAGCGGGCTAGCCCATTAGACCCATCCCATGATTATTCATCTGCATATGATAAGCTAAAAAGAGCCTTAAATGTCAACTCACACTACGATATTATGAGTTTTAGTAGATTCAAAGGCTCTTCTAAATCATTTTTTCATGGTTCAACTTACATTTTTATGTCCTTGTACCATCTCGTTTCTAACTTCGTTATATGCATTTTTGCAAGGACCATTCCGTGACCTTCGATAAGTTATTGCGTGCTTTGGTTCGGTATAAATTGAGTTGGTAATTCTGAGTTCGGTTGAGTGGTTGATAACAGACTCTATGAAGCTGAATACGATATGTGCTACTTGGATGTACCTCAAAGATCCACCCCGGGTAAATTCGTTCATTGTTTTACGTTTCTTTAGTCTTATTTTAGTTCTAGTTATCGGGAATAAAGTCTATGACTACTCGTGTGTTTCCATTTTCTCGTTTTTCTCTCTACATTTAAGCTTACATTGAGGCCAATGTAAGAAATAAGTGTGGGGGAGTGACTACTATTTGCCAATTTTTGAAAATTATGCTTGCTATAAATGGAAATGCTAGCAGTTGTAAATATTTACTTTGTTTGTGACAATATTAGCTGGGATTACCTTGGATTGTGCTGGTTATGCTTGCTGGAAATTATATCCATAATTTACAGGTTATTTAGAAATTTGGATTAGTCAATTTTATGGGGAAGTGCTGTCGAAATTTCTGCAAAATAGGCCTGCATATTACTTTTGTTTAAGCATAATTTACCTGTATTTATGGCTGCCTGTTGTTGTTCTGTCTTTTGGTACTAGTATGCTGCAATTTCATAATATCCATGAGAAATATGAACGCAAATAGCATGTTAGCCACCTCTCCACCTCTTCAAAGGACTAACTAGTAAGATAGTTGATAATAGACTCTAATTTAATTTTGTTTTCATAAAAAAAAAAAGTTTTCTTTGCTAACTAATTGAAGGAAAAAAAAAAGTTTTGAAGTTATGAACATGAAGACTTTATCTCTAGCAACTCCTAAATATATCTTAATAATGCTATGCTTATATGTAATCTAGCACACTATCTTTATTGGCTTAGATGCGGGGTATGGAGGAAAGACTTTTATAATTTAATCTACTTAACTAGTACCTCTTACTTTCCTTGGTGACTTTTTCACTACTCTTGGTTACTGGAGAATTACTTGACTTTGTTAAAGAAATGAGAGAACAATGGTTTGAAAAAAAAAAAAAAAAAAAAGTGGATTAGTAATCCCTAAAGGTGAGATGTTGAACCATTGTAAAAACAGAGTGATATTAATCATTTCTTGAAATAAAAGAACTTGGAAAAGCAAATTAAAAAGCCTAAAAAGCACAACAAAAAGCAAAGTATCGAGTACTCCTTTGAGACCAATGAGTGGCAAGTGCAATGTCATATGAAAAGGAACGATCCTTGTACTGGTACAAAGTGCTAATGTATAGGAAAGTGTGGGAAATCAACTGGAACAATAATCAAGTCCGACTAAAGTACCTCGTATTCGAATGTCAATACACTTGCACTTGAGCACCTAGATTACATGTGAGATCAAACTAATTATAAAATGTTGCTTGAGTGTAATAGCTCCATTGTGTTCATAGCTTACTAACCTAACAAAAATATTTTCGTGACTAACTTATGATTTCTCAAATATAAAAAAATGTTTTAGTCTATTTTCATGCTTATTAGTTTAGTTTCATTTGAGGTTGGGTGGTTAACTAATGTCTTGTTTTTTTTATGATACACTTGGTTTAATAATATTATTTTGCTCGAGGTCGACCAAAGGCTAAGTGTAGGGGAGTTTGATTAGCTCATTTTATTGCATACTTTTACCCCTATATTTTAGTCATTTGAATATATTTTATATTTATATATTAGTTTTTAGTATGGCTTTTATTAGTATATGCTTATTTCTCATATTTATTATTTATATCATATATTGGGCTTAAATAGTGTTTTATTTTATAATAGGTGTTCTGCTTATGCAATTTGGCTGTTTTAATTTTAATGGGTCAAACCCATTCGACCAAACTACAGAGCAAGGAATAGGGGAATCAACAAATTTGGGTTGTGCTTAGTTGAACGCCAATTAGAAAGAAAGTGGGCCAAAGTCCTTTGTTGCCACTAAAACAAGGAAGACACGCAGCGATCAAGAGGAAAAAGAAGAAAAACCCTTGTGGTTTTTGGGCTGGAGATTACGGGCAGCAATAAGGGGTTTTTTTTTAGGATTGTTTTGGTAGGAGGCAGAACACACACAACAGGGGAATATATAACAAGCAGGAGCAGCGAAGTTTTTGGGGGGTCTCATACCCTAAGCCTCACGAAGGAAGCAACAACGAGGCACGACAGAGGAGGATTCGCACAACACACAATAGTTTTAGGTTTAGTTTTTAATTTAGACTTGGTTGTTAATCATTCCGTCGGTGACAGCGGCGGAAATCGGCCATTTAGTTTGCTTTTGTTCTTTGTTACTCAATTCAATTTCAAGATATCTGGTAGTTTCGTTCCGTTCTTCAATTAACCACAATTTTCTTTATAGTTTCTAATAGTCAATCTGTTCAATTTTGTTAGTTCTCTGTTTGCCGACAATTTTATCAATTGATTTAGATATCTTGCTGTTGAATGAATGTTGTCTTTCGTTGATTTAATTAGGCGTTGATGCTCAATCCACCATTCACTTTGTCTTATGTCAACTCTTCATCACTCAATATGCGTTTGGTCCAGGAACTTGCTTTCTCATATCTTAGTTTAGTATTAGTTAAGGTTGTCTTAGCTTTTGTCATATTTTCATGGGTTCTGTTTTATTTATGATGATGTTAGTTGGTTTTTTATTCATATTAGTGCCTCTGCTTTTCATTATAGTGGATTTAAATAATTGTACTGTTAGTTTCCTTAGTCTTTTCTTGTAGTTTACTTTAGTTTTATTCTTAGTTTAGTTAATTTGCCTTATCGAATTTTCTTGCTTTATTTTTGATTTCTTGCTGGTAGTAATAATAGTTGAATCTAATTGACTAAGTTCATATAATCAAGTGGGTAATTTAACATAGTATTAACATCCTTGTGGGTTCGACCCGTATTTGCTAGTTGTGCTATATCGTACACCGTGCACTTGCGGTACTAGTTTTTATTCTTACACCTTTCAACCTTAATAGCTAATGTGCAAAGCTCATCAAAGGTGTAATATTGCTGCAACTCTACTTGATTAGCAATAGGTTTGTTCAAACCAATTAGAAATTTAGCCGATTTTTATTCATCAACATCATTGCATTCACACGCCAAACTTAGTCGTTCAAACTCATTAGTATATTATTTTAGATGATTTTGTTGCAAAGTATTAAGCTTATAGAAGAAATATTATTTATAGGAACGGAGAACAAACCTCTTTCTCATCTTTGCCTTCAAAGCTGTCCAAGTTTCAATGGTTGCTTTGTGCTCTATTCATGTTGAGCTTGACGACTATCCAACCAAAGAGAAGCATATTTGGTTAGTTTCAAAGTAGCATAAGAAAATATTTTACCTTCTCCCAAGCCCTTGTGATCAAAGAGTCGGTTCATACGTCGCCCACAATCAAGAAAAGCATTTGCATCTTGGGTACCATCAAACTCGGGTAAGTCTCCAAGTTTAAGATTCCAAAGGAGTTTGGGAAATCTCCAAGTGGTCTTAGCTTCCACGAGTTGATTTTGCCATGGAGATGAGCAATCTCCTCATAAAGTTTTGCAAAACCATTCAACACTTTTTTCTCAAAGTCTACCATTGTTGTTGCACAATACGTCGAATTGTCTTGATGACTATGGATTCGTTATAACTCGAATTCACATGAAATTATGATACAAGAAACTACAAGATGTCTATCGCCACCACACAAAATGTCAGCCCAATCAAAGCTTTCACGCTCCCTCACGCGTTTCAACAACCACACTGCTTTGATACCAAGTTCATGTGAATTTTAGTCCAAAATATTCACATGGTTTGGCCTAAAATCTAAGTGACGTTTTATGTTATTTTTGTGAAGGAAAACTGAAAATAAGAAGTAAGAATAAGGATAGTACTCTTGATTCTCGCAAAAATTAGAGTGTCTCTTCCTAATTGTAATTAGAAGATGAATACAAGTAGCAACAAGTATTGGTTTTGGTTAGCAATCGAAATAAGCAACGCTCACAATTATCAAAATCAACTCTACCTCTTTAGGAGGCTAAGCACACTTTATTTATAATAGAAGAAGCAAGAAAACCTTGCTCACCAAGTTCATACATGCCACGGCCAACCTAGATGTAAATAATGAAAGTTTCCCCTTAATTCAAGGCTAGAATTTAGCTAGAATTTAAAGAAACACAAGCTGAAGGAAAGATGTGCAAATCTTCCCTTACATACACTAAACCACACCGGCGTAAGGACATACCCTTGCACGCCACTTACAACTCCTGCTTTAAGGATACTTTCCTAAAATACAACTCATGACAACTAAGAATCACATGAAACTAAGACTCACATGAACAGAAACAAGCTAGGATTTTCGGACCTTTATGCAACTAGCATAACTTATAACAGCCCGCACTTCCGAGCTGCTAGCTAATCACATCTAGCATTCACAAATCTCATTCAACACTTAATAAACATCATTTTACATTTATTTGCAGCGGAAACATAACTTATATCTCGATCTTAGACATGTGGTTCAAGGCCCACGATACAATACCTCAATATATATACACTGAATGGATCTATACAATAATATGCCATACGAATTTTCTGAGCTAACTATATAATCTCCACCATTGTTTATCGGAATATCATTTCACTTAACACCTATGATCCATTATGTATTCTGGCGCTTTCATAATACCTGCAAAGTCACTAACAATAAACACTGCCCCCACCAGGACAGGTTCCAAGAACAAAGTCAGCGATACTGAGTACACACTGTCCAACCATAAAATCATTAAAACGTATTTAAAGATTTACGTTTATCTTACAAAATATTAGAAATCAAGCCATAGAGAAATCATAATGAACGAATAATATAACAACTACTTATAGGCAGTTTCCAATGTTACTCGTCTTAGATAATAATAAGAGTATCTCACAAAATGAATAATATAAGCTTTTAATTAGAGAGACCTCATAAGGATTCCATAGGATCTAATACGATATCCCGAAATCAATTCTATCACCGGTGCCCCTACCTTCAATGTAATGTTATGATTTGGCAATCCCCCCGCACTTGATAGTATTTATAAACTTAGTGGAATACATCACATGAACTCCAAAATTCCCTTCCTCAACGGAAATTGCATCTGAACTAAGATAAGTTCTTTCTTCACTTGGCAAGCGAGACAAAACATGCTCATTAACCATGTCGGTTATCTCATTAGTTGGAGCAAGAATTGCTCTTTCCTGAAAATATTTTGCTTCCCATATGTGATTCTCTAGGTAGGGATATGTACTCTCTACTATTGCAGAAATAGGGTCATCTCCTCCATCTATCAATGTCTCATGAGGAAAATCTACATCGGTATCACCATCATTCGACTCACCAACTTTGCCATCTCCAATGTTCAAAATCCACTCTGAGAACTCCCTAATTTCATCCACATTCGAACTACCTGAACATGTTCTCAGGCCCATATTCTTTGTTAATCTTAACACACGACAAAAATCTCATAAGTAAGAACTGTTGATTGCTGAGAACACAATATCTTGTTTGCTTCCTTTGGGAACGATGGGAAATATATGTCTTAAATCAGCAGCGAACACAACAACCTTTCCACCAAATGGAATATATTGATTTGCTGGATTCATGCACTGCATAACATCCTTTAAGCTTCTATCTAGAGCTTTAAAGCAATATTTATGCATCATAGGAGCCTCATGCTAAATGATCATTTTTATCCTTATAAGGAGAGTTGTGAGGTCTGATCCTGGCCTAATTGCTGAACACATTGAGTTCTCAGTAACATTTAAGGGAAGTCTAAATCTAGAATGGGCAGTTCTCCCTCGTGGAAGCAACAAAGAGGCTATTCCACTTGACGCAACTGGCAAGGCAATTTCCCCTTTACGCCTTAATGCAGCACACAGTAATCTCCACAGGTACGTCTTACTAGTTCCTCCATAACCATATACAAAGAAGACGCCCCCTTCACCTCTCGATACAGCTGACATGATTTCATTATAAAATCCATGTTGTTCAGCCGTCAATCCCGAATAATGTTCTTTAAATTCCTTGTCTAGCTACTCTCAATCATAAGATAGCTCATCAATTATGAGCTTGTTTTGACCATCTGAGATAATCAAATCATCTTGGAATGCCATTTCGGTGAATTTACGGAGGGTGCTACCGTTACTTTGTAGATTAGCTTCAATGTCAGCGAAAGCTAAGTTTTGCAATTGTTCAGTTAGGCACAATGCTGCAAAAATAGACATATTTGACGGTTATTCCTAATGCAAATCATTTCGTAACAATAAATATTTATGAACAAATTTAGTAAGGGTAGTCATAAAGATGCTCATATATCATTGTCTTCGAGAAGTCTTCGTTGTCTGAATAGGATATCATCAGAGAGAAGGTGCCAAGTCTTATCCCAAAGAGCCTCACGTTTTGTTAAACTACAAGACAATAGCAACATGCAGAAAAGATTACGTAGATATTGTGCCGATTCTCTAAAACTGGCTTCTATTATGGTGTCAATGTACTCCTTGTCATCGCATAATAAACCTCTAGCATAACATGCTTCCGTAAAAGCCGAATATTGTAAACCATCAACAACGCCTATGTCCTCATAAGACGTTGCGCCTTTAACAAAATTTAATAGTGCCCTTAAATAGAATTTTTCACCTGCTCCTGAGTTACATAATAAATCCTCCCAATGCAAAAGCCTTTCTTCCGAGGTGTTCATTCACGTTGACCTGCTTGCCATTCAAATTTTGTTGGGAACACAACATAGCTCAATTCTCTAGCCTTAGGATATTTTTTATTGCACTCCATCCATGACATAAACATTATTCTGTCGATATTAGGTCTTTTAAGCACCGACTCTAAATCAGCATCATCAGTGTACAGGACGCTTTGCTCTTCGGGTAAATGAAAGCTTAGCCTCTCCACAACAAGGATTCTATAATGGATAGTGAACCCAAAATCGTTTATATGTGCATGATACTTACACAACAACTCTGGATTATGCGGGACCACAAATCTATTGTCAAGCGTGATGCTACCTTTGACAACGGTTGCACCATTATCTCTTCTCCTATAAACAGGATAGCCATCTTCTTCCATTATTGTTCTCTCATTGAATTTTTTCGGAAAATGTTTTGTGCATTTTTTATCCGTAGTACATGGGACGTTATTGTTCAAAGCACCACATGGACCATATATCATAAACTCTGAAACTACATCTTACAACACTGGATTTTTATCTTTATTCGGAAGCTCAGCACAAATAATTTTGTTTAATGCTTCGGCATTAGGAAATTTCTCGTCCCGATGTAAAAACAAAAGTATATGCACATGTGGCAATCCACGCTTTTGAAATTCCACAGTGTAGACAACTGTAAATCATAGTAAGATAACTATTTATCCAACATGTTAAGATTTTCTTAAAAAATTGTGCCAAATCACAACTAATTTATATATGAACATGCAATAATCTTCCAGCTTATTAGCTGATTACCTGCTATAACTCTGCCAAAAATCTTTTTATCCTTAAGATCCTTAACCATTTGATCGAGCTTCATCTTAAACACTCGACAAACAATATATGGTCTATATTCAGGTCTTAGGCCCTTCTTCGATACAAATCGTGTTATTTCGGGCCACTTTGGATTACATGTGAATGTTATAAAAAAATATGGGTAGCCATACCATCTACAAATAGCCATTGCATCTTGATAATTCTCTCTCATGTAGCTGTGTCCTCTAGTAAATGATGCTGGTATAACTACTTTACTATCTGTGGATGCTCCTTCTGTATCTCCTCGACTTGTTGCACCACGTATGTTCTTAACATTGTCAACCCTAAAACTCTGTTGATTATTCCTTACGAATGACAATCTTTCAGCCTCCATCATTGTATAACCGTCAACATAAAACTGTTGGCATAAACGTCCGACAAACAAAATGGTGTCCGCCTCTTCTTCACGGTCTTGCATTCGATATGCAAACCACTCTCTCATAGTCATTCTATCTCATTTTTTGGAATTGCCAGTAGGTAGAATTTTATCTCTCCGGCAAACATCAACTTTGTATCCGTTCTCATCATGTAATCCCCCACAATTTTATGAATTTTATAAATATATTTTACTGTATATTTATATATATTTTTAATGTATATTTATATATTTTTTAGTATTTAAATAATTAATTTCTTAAAGTGTTGACTATTTTAATATAAAAGGGATTATTTAATGTTTTTAAATAATTAAATATTTTATTTAGTCATACTTTGAAAGTTATTTAATTGTTTAATTATTTTTGAGTTGTAGTATAAAAGATTATAAAAATGGGTTAGAGGAGCCCAATTCAACTCAAGCACCCAATCAACTAATTTAAAGAGTCCCAACACACTTCCCTAAACCCACAAGGGTTAGTGTGGCAAACCTATATAAACCCCATGAGAGCCCAAAAACCCGCACTCTAAATTACTCACCCTAATTTTTCTCTCCTCTTTTCTTTCTCTATCTCCTCCACCAGTTTTCTCCCCCTCCCCTTTGATTTTTCTTTCTTTCTCTCGATTCTCCACGGCAGCCCACCGGCCGGACCACCGCCACAGATCACTAGCAGCGGCGGCTGCCGGCAGCCCGCGCCTCCCTCCTCCTTCCTCTTCTTGGTTTATTTTTATTCTTCCTCTATTTAATGTTAGGTTTATGTTTAGGTATTGTTTTAATGTTTTCATGCTTACAGTTTGTAACTTTGATGATTTAAATACAAATTTCAAATTATATGATTAGTATAGTAAAGTAATTAAATTTCAAATTTATTATATATGTTTAAGTTAGGGTTTTAAGCATCAAAGCATGGACTTTTAATGTTTTAAGAGTTGGAAATTGTAGTACTATGTTATTGTTTATGAAAATTGGATACTTTAATATTTATAACTATGTTAGAGTGACGTTAAAAGGGTTTTAAACATATTGTAAGTTGCCGGAATTTTTATTAGTAGTCTTATGATGGACTTTTAAATATCAATGTAAGGAATTTTAAGGGTTTTTAATGACTAGTATGATAGTACTATACTAGGGGACACTAATAGTGGAAGTTTTATTGGGTAAGATGATTTTCAAACACTTTTTATGAGGGTTTAAACTATTTTAAAGTTAATGGAAATCGATTAGAGTATTGATTCTTGGTTATGTTGGTATTTGGTAGGCGGAGAATATTCTTTAGGCGACTTCTAAGGTTGTGAATGGCCTCTCGTTTTGTCTACACAAGGTACGTACATACCTGAGTGTTATTAGGCCAGCATCATGTCCTAAGACTAGGATTGATGTAGTATCATGTATAGGGAACTTTTTATAGTTCATATGTGGCTTATAATCAAGTGATTTTGCATGTTTAATGCCGTTGTGTGAAGCATGTTGCATATGTTGGTTATTATATGTTTGTATGGATGATTGATACAAACATGTGGGATCAAGAACTTTATTTTATTAATTCACATGAGGGATTAATATTTATATTGTTTATTGGATCATGAATTGGATCATGTTGTTTCCTTTTGATTATATTATTTTATTTACTTTATAAGGACCGTGGGCCTTGTTTAGTAAAGTTGGTTATTCACCTATGGAAAGGTTGGTTGATTGTTGATTTAATTCAACAAATAAATATTGGTCGATTGTTGATCTAAGTCAACAAATAAATATTGGTTGGTTATTAAACTAAGTAATGGAATTATTCTTGGATTATTTGTGTTGTTGATCACCTTGTAATCCTAAGATAAAAATGTAAGCTTTGTGTATCCGTGTTATTTATTTATGTTGGTTGTCTTACTTTGTGAGTCTCAATATTGAATAATCTATTAATAACTTAAAGTGGAAAGTGAATAGCAATCAACTTTAGACTTGTGCACATCTGAAGTGTTGGACTAGTATGAGTTGGAGTATATGGTGGTAGCCCATGGCTTTTCTTGGGACCGGATTTATCACGGTGTTCTATTTTATTTAATTAATACCTCGATATCGTTGGTCATGGGAGTACGGAGTCGCGCCCGTACTTCGTCTTCTAAATTGAAGATTGGTTTAGTTTGGACAACTCTATCCATTGCCTATTCAATTTAATTATAATTAATCTATTGATTTTTTAGTCTAGTTCAGTATAGTCAATCTGTTATTTATTTATGTTATTATTTATCATTGAGTTGATGTTTATTAGTATCATGTTAGGACTTATATTTTATTTAATATGTAGTACTCAACTTTGCTGATTACGTGCTTTTGTGTATGTCGATCATGATTGTGCCTTATTGATCCTATGATGACCCATTTGGTGAGCAGTCTCTCAGGATCAATAGAGCATCGACCATTCTAGGTCTAAAGATGATGCATCATGGGTTTGGGTTTTTGTGGAGAGCTTGTGTTTAGTTATTTAATACTTTTATAATTTTGATTTTAGTTGTGGTTTGAATAGTTGACTTTTAAGTTGGTTTGACTTTTGGTTTGGTTTGGAGTTGACCTTATAGTTGACTAATTATTTATATTTTCAAAGTTATTTATTATTTCCACTGCATGATTCTGAATAAGCCGATACGTTATCACACGGACGATAATGCTTTGATAATTCTCTAAGTTTTATATGGTATTTTGGAAAATAGATAATTGTCGGGGTGTTATACACTATATGGAAATAGTATAGGATATTGCAAAGGCAAATAAGAAGGATGGAGCTCAAAGATCCGCCAGCTTTTCCACTTCGTGTCTTGACAACTACATCTCGTTTATCCGCACTATCGATGTCTTCAACCTGTCAAGGCAGCTACCTCGGATGTTGTAGGTAGATTGTATGTCCTACCATCAATGTCTCTCATCCCAATTAGTTTCAACCGAACTTCATCACACATATGATTTTTAAAGCGATCTATTGCCATACTAAATTTTTAGCATGTGGATTGTGTTGATCAATCATATCTTGTAATTCGACAATTAAAGAATCTTCAAACTTATCAGGATTTTTAGAGCTGTGATGACCATTTAAGAAGTTATTAGAACATACATACATAATTTTTTAATTAGCATACAAAGTTAATATATGTCACAAAAATGTAATGTTTCATTTACCTGTAAGCAACCTTCCTATTACCAATCTCATGCTCTGTGTCATATATGTATAGTTGAGAAAACATTGGACGCGATCCTTCATTTGGCAAAGAAGCTACCAATTAGGTGATGATTCCGACCACCTACTTTGAACTTATAGGGTCCGCGTCCTTGAGTAGATGGTGCTTGTATCTTTCCTCCCATCGACGTAAACGAATGCATCATATTATATGGTTGGATATTCTCGATAAAGTGCTTGCTTCTAGGATGTTTTCCTTTCAACAAGTCTATCAATAGCTGTGGAGGTCGACGCAGCAAAGGAAGAACAACTTTGCCTTGCATACAACATAGTGAGAATTTTGGCTTGTCTGTTTTTCTTTAAATTTCTTTTTGCTCTTTCTACATACCACATCATTGCGCCACAATACTCACACTTCCATATTGGATCACCAATATTCCAAGTAATATATAGCATTTTCAATATATTAATACGTTCAGTAATATATATGTGATTTATATGCAATTTAAATTTAAAAGTTTTTATCTTCGAATACCTGAAACTTTATTTTGGACTTCAACATTTCTGTGTGCATTTTTATGACTATGAACTTCCCCATCAACGGTACGATCTCTTATATTTGTCGCAAATTGAGCGGTTGAGTCTCCTATACATACGCAAATCATTTAATAAAAATGAGCAAAGATATATAATCAAAATAATGTGAGATAGGTTTTCTTATACTATAAATAGTGAAATACCTAAATTAATATGTCGTCTCACTTGTTTCACGACCATTTTGCTTTGGACGACATATTTTTTGTATTTGAATGAATAGCGACCTTCTCCTAATTGACTTAAGTCGTTGTCTCGCTGCTAATTAAATTAAAAATTATTGAATATTTGTCAAGATAATGACCATATATATAAGAATAACAAAATGAAATAACAAATACCTAAATTTCTATTCTCATTCAATAAAAATCTTCTACTATGTCGTGCTAACTTCGAATCAGATTGTGCTTCTTGAATACAAACAAATAAATACTAAAACAGGTCGGTAAATTTATTGTTTGGATAATTATCATTCTTGATGGAAGCAATGCATAGTTTATTGTAATAATACTCACGATTCGTTGTAGTACTATTAAGAGAAGTATTCTGCTCGTTTGCAATACTTAAAGCATAGGTGTGATTTGATTATCAGTTTGAACAACTACAAAAAGATGTTGATAGTCCTTTAGACAAAAAAGTATCCATGTAAAACCAATTTAAAGTATTCATCTTCCGGCACCATTATTGTGATATGAGTACATCTGACAATCTACCTTTACTTGAGCGCTTTTGTTTCAATATTGTCATACGTTTATATCGATTAAATTTTGCTGAATTGCGTCCGTCTTCATTGATATTGGTATCTACAAAAACTTAATTACATCAATGAATTGCAATTTAAAATTATTATAATGAAATCACATAGCAATTTGATGAAGATTACTAACCATTTGTAATGTTACTAAGCGGTGTTATATTGGCTTCATCATAGTTCGATGATTAGTCAGAATAGTACAATGGAGTTAACTTGTCATTTGGACCTGAAATCATTGATAAGTAGAATTCGATTGGTTACTATGAATTTAGTAAAATCATAACTTTTAAAAAGTAGCTGATCATTGATGTATCACATATTAGTATTTGTCTTTTCTTACTCCTTGAATTGATATCAGGTTTTAATGTTGTCGGTATGCAAACTTGAAAATGAACATATAAAAGATTAGAATCAATAATCTTAATTAATAAAGTGTAACTTAATTAATTAAACATATTATAATTTTTCTTGCATTGACTATGTATAAACTTTTATAAAATTTATTTCAACTCAAATTTATATCAACTCAAATTTATATCAACACCTAATATCTTCTTTTATAAATTATCTTTTATAAACTCAAATTCATAACCTCTTTTATAAATATCTTCTATATTTTCTTCCAAGAGGTTACAAAAATCGAAACAAAACCAAATTTCTCAACTACATATTTCCATATTCCATCAACCTCTTTCTCTCTCTATATTCTTTTTCTCTCTCACTCTCATTGACATATTCTATGACATAAGAATATTTCCCACTTCTGGACTTCAAGAAAAATAACATCTAATCCAAATACGTATACATAGCTAATTCCATTCATAGATTCCGAACGAGTTTCCTTGTAATTCATTCCCATATTTCTCACATGAATTCTATAAAATTGGGTAAGTAAAACTGATGCGCCCATGTTATACGGTGTATGTACGTTACTTTAGGTGCACTTTGCTAGGGGTTTGATTGTAATTGTTAACATTCGTGTCTTATTTAGCTCTTAGCGGAAGTTCGGAGCTTTGCGAGATAATTTGTGTTAACGTCATGTATTCCGAGCTTCCAAGGTGAAGTGCATTTGATCCGAGCCAAGCTCTCGTGATCACCGCAAGCCTAAGCATCATCGCACACCCAGCCAAGCTCGCCCATCGAAGCACGCCCAGCACCCATCGCACGCCCAGCAGCCTTGCCCAAGCTCGTCAGCCCAACGCTCAACCAAGCAGCCCGCACACTCGCACGCCCAGCAAGCATCGCCCAGCAGCATCGCCCATTGCATGCCCAGCCATCGCGCAAGCCCAGCGCCCAGCAGCAAGGCAGCTCGCGACTCGCGAGCATGGTCGCACCTCGCGACCTGTATCTCGCACCTCGCGAGGATTCTCGCACGGTGCGACCTGCGTGGTTTTGCCAATCCTTCAGCTCGTTGCGAAGGCAGTAGCTCATCGCACGGTGCGACCTGTACCGCACCTCGCGACCCCTATGGCGGTTTAAATGACGGCTGACTTTTGAGCCTTAGTATAAATACTAAACTTTGTTTTTAGACCTAAAAACACACACATTTGAGGAGAGAGAATATCCAAGACTCCATTCTTCTCTTCTTCTCTTCCCTTTTTAGTTTTTGTTTTCGAGTTTAGTTTTCGTAGATTTCAATTATGGGATTGGCTTATGCTATGCCGATTGTAGCTTGAACCGTTCTTGAACGAGATTAATATGGAGCTTCAAGTATTATTGTGAGATCTTTCTTTTCTATTTATTTCCTTTGATTATGGTTTAATTTCTATGCTTGCTTTCTATGATTTTTGCATGATTATGCTAGGAATATTACTAGTTTGATTGTGCGATTATTCTAATGCTAGATTTAAGAATAGAATCGGATTGTTTTATTCTTTTATCATTTGGTAGCAAACTAGGGAGTAATTTAGATGCTGATCATCTTGGTTATTTCTTAGGGAAATTGAATCAACTGTTGAATGTTTATCGCGTGTATGACATTAGCGGTGTCTATTGGTTCTCTCGTGTTTATTGCTTGCTATTGGATTGAACTTAGACGCAGATCGGACTAGGTTATCCTTTAGTTAGGGTTTTATAGTCACGCTGATCGTGCTATTCAACTAAGAATAAGGAGAATGCGAGATCAATTCTCAACAATAGATAATTATGGAAATGAATAGAATCGAGGTTCAATGATCGATAATGAATTGAAGTGCATGTTAATCGGATTCAAGATCTTCCTATATTGATTTCTCATCTTGTTTATATGCTAGTTAGTTGTAGTTTAGTTATAATCTACTCGAAACCCCCCTTTGATATTATTATTAGGTTTCTCGACCGTTAAGAGTCTTCTAGGTACTAACGCACGCTAAGTATAGAACTCGTCCCCGTTTCCCTGTGGATACGAACCTTACTTCCCTTATACTAGTTTAGTGTAAAAGAGAGTAGGAGAAATTTTATCTTTGGCCGGGTGGCGTTCACGACAAGCGCGGCCCGCCAAATTTTGGCTTCGTTGCCGGGGACACGGTGTTACTTGTTTATATTTAGTGTATGCTTTTGGATTGTATTGCTAATGGTTTTTGTTTATGGTTAATACTCGTGCTACTAACCAAGAACCTTTGCAAGTACGATCGAGATCTAGAACTAACCCTTTTCGGGTTGAGAAGAGAATTGCGTGAGGACTTTAGAGAGCTCCCTTTTTCGCTTCAATTTGAAGAAGAGATGCCTCCTAGAGTTGAGCACCGCACTTTAAAGGAGCTCACTTGCTCCTAACCTTGACCAACAACCCTTGTGTATCACATTTCCGGAACCGGAAGTGGGGGACACATTTGAGCTAAAGTCGGGGTTGATACATTTGCTTCCCTCATTCCATGGGCTAAATGGTGAAGATCCAAATAAACATTTATCAGAGTTTCATGTGGTATGCGGCAAGCATGAAACCAAGTGGAGTTTCGAAGATAGAATCAAGCTTAAAGCTTTTCCCTTTTCGCTAAAAGACGCAACTAAGGACTGGATGTACTACCTTCCGTCCGACAAAGATCACCACTTGGGCACAATTGAAAAAGAGCTTTCTCGAGAAATACTTTCCCACTTCTAAATCATCTACATTGAAGAAGGAGATAAGTAACATTGAGCAACGAGGTGATGAGTCTTTTTACGAGTATTGGGAGAGGTTTAAGAAGTTATGTGCTAGTTGTCCATACCACGGTTATTCGGAGGAAGATTTGGTGCTATACTTCTATAATGGCTTATGTGATGAGGATGCTAGGATGGTCAATGCAGCAAGTGGTGGATCCATTGTGAATAAAACCGCACTCGCCGCTAAGGAACTGTTAAATGAGCTTGCTTTGAAAGTTCGAGGCGCTTTAGTAGAAGGTCCGGAACTCGACGTATGGTCTCCGAGGGTTCTAGTTCTTCTAAGTTGGAAGATCGGGTGCAAGCTCTCACATCCGTGATGCGAGACTTCATAGTGAAAGAGAAGACTCACCAAGTGAAGGCTTGTGGCATTTGCTCTTCACATCATCCAACCGATTTTTGCCCTCATCTACAAGAACCGAGTGAAGAGGTTAAGGCGGCCGATTTTCGGGGCCAAGGTTTCCAAAAGATATGATCCATATTCTGGTACCTACAATCCGGGATGGCGAGATCATCCTAATTTGAGGTACGGGAACTCATCGTGGAACCAAAGCCCACCACGAAGATAACCGCCCACCACCTCCTTATTCGAGAGCACCGGAGCAAGGAGCTCCATATTTTCGGCCGCAAGGCCAACCACAGAGGACCGAGTACCGGCATGTCTACGAGAGGATATGATTAATGCTTTAACTAAAAATGTCACTAACATGCAGGGAAATATGGTTTAGTTTCAGGAGGAGACCCGTTCGAGCATCAAGAACTTGGAGAGCCAAGTAAGCCAAATTGCGGGAGCTGTAACCAAGTTAGAGGCTAGGGATTCGGTGAGGTTTCCATCCCAAGTAGAGCTCAACCCTAAGATGAACGTGAGTGCTATCACATTAAGGAGTGGAGCGGAAATTGCAAGCAAAGAGAGGTTGGTGGTTCGAGACAAAGAGATAGTGGAAGAGGTGATCGAGCATGAACCGACAACGGATTATACATCATTGCCACCTCAACAAGAGGCGAAAGTCCAAAAATCACCTCCTCCACCTTATGAACCGGAGCCACCCTTTCCCGAGGCATTGAGAGAAACCCGCAAAACAGAGCACACCAATGACATTTACGAAATCTTTCGTAAATGTGAGGTAAACATTCCCCTTTTTGATGCTTTAAATCAAGTACCTAGGTTTGCTAAGTTCCTTAAAGAATTATGTACTTCGAAAAGAAAGCAAAAACAAAAGGGAGTGCAAAAAGTGAAGGCTAGCGAGCATGTCTCTGCTATCTTTCAAAAGAAATTACCTCAAAAGTGCAAGGACCCAGGCATGTTTACCATCCCCCGTACTATAGGTGACACCATGTTTCCTAAAGCCATGTTAGACTTAGGTGCGTCAATTAATGTGATTCCATATTCATTATATAAGTCTTTGAAACTTGGCAATTTGCATGAAACTGGTGTGGTGATTCAATTAGCGGATAGATCCAATGTTTATCCTAGGGGTAAATTAGAGGATGTGTTAGTTACGGTTGGGAAATTGAAATTTCCTGCTGATTTTTATGTTTTGGAGATGGAGCCTGATAAGCATGCCGCCCCCCATCCTTTTGGGGCGACCTTTCTTGAAAACATCTTGCACTAAAATTGATGTTTGCGCTGGTTCTTTGACCATGGATTTCGAGGGAAAGGTAGAGGCGTTTAAAATCGATGATTCTAAGCCTTTGATTAAGGATGATAACCCTCTTTACTCTATTAACATTGTTGACTCTGTTTTGCATGATGTTCTTGATATTGAGCATGTTGATGAGTCGATAAATGTTGATGATGCCTTGGTTGAGGATTGTGCCTCTCCTACTAACATGCAGGTTATGGGGCCGGAGTTGAAAGAGCGGAAAAAGCCTCCTGATTTACCACCTTGTTTCGAAACTGTACCACTAACGATGCATTGCAAGAGTTCTCCTCCGTTAGTTTTGCAGGTACTCGAATTGGAGGTTGACATGGAGCCTCCATTGTCACATATGGAGCACAAGCCCAATTTTTGAGCTCAAGGTACTAAGTCGAGCTAACGACTTTAAACAACAGCGCTTCTCGGGAGGCAACCCGAAACCCCGAAACCCCGAAACCCCGAAACCCCGAGATCCCTTTATTTTCTTTCTTTCTCTTTATTTTTCATCAAATTTCCACCACCACAACAAATTTTCTTTCACCCACCACCCACCCACTAAAAAGATCCACAACCAATCTTCATCCACTTGGAACCAAAATCCACAAAAGAAAACCCGTTGGGAGGAGTTCAATAGCTAGGAATTGGTACAACTAGAGGGTTGAGATTGTTAATGTATCTTTTCGATCTCTTAAGCTAGGTGCAAATCTCACAAATTCAAAACTTTTGAGCTTGTCATTTGTTTGAGTGATTCGAGGGAGAGGGTTGTGAGTTGATTTATGAGATTTGAGTTGGTGTTGTTAAGAAATTTGAGTTTGACGGATTGTTTGGTCATGAGTTTTGAGCATTCGATCTTCGATTTACCCGATTTTCGATTTTCTTCCCCCATTTTCAGTTTACTTTTTCTTCTAATTGTCGACACATTGAGGACAATGTGTAGTTTAAGTAGGGGGGAGGGTATTCTCATTCTCATGTATCTATGTTGTGTATATTACTTTCAATTTGAAAAAAAATGAAAATGAAAAAAAAAAAAAAAAAAAAAAAAAAATTGATGATGAAATGAAACCCGCTGAGTTGAAAACCCACAAGGGTGGGCGACTCAGGCAAAAATGGGGGCCCGGATAGGTTGAAAACCCGAAAGGGCAACTTATGCAAAAAAGTGGCTTATAGTGAGCGGGTAAGATGGTGAGATGAAAAAATGTGAGAAGCTAGGATGAAAACCCGAAAGGGCACCTAGGCAAAATGAGAGATTAAAAGAGAATTATGTATTTTGAAGACTCATTTGCTGGAGATTTGTTTTGGCTTTCACTTTCTTTTGATTGTTTGTTTTTGGGAGTAAGCATGGAATTTATCCCTTTTTGTCTTTGTTCCATGGCTTGCTTATATAGGTTGGTTGTAATAGTAGTAGTAGTTTATCTTCTAAGGTTTTAGGCGAGTTGTCATTTTGATTGTGGCGTTGGAGTGAGTTCAATTCCTTTGAGATCCTTCAGGATTTGAGCTCACATTTTGGTTGTCGTTTGGTGATTATTGTTGTCGCGTCTTTTTATTTTTCAGGTGAGCTCGAATCTAAGTGTGGGGGAATCATCGTCCTTTACGTTTAGGTTTTTGAGCGGATGATTGTTAAGATGTGATGATGATGATGTAGTTGATGGGGAGTGTAGGTTGGTGTCGTTAGTTTGGGTGATGATTTATTTGGTGATCCTCATTTTGAGTTTACTCGAGGTCGAGTAAAGTTCAAGTGTGGGGGTATTTGATGCGCCCATGTTATACGGTGTATGTACGTTACTTTAGGTGCACTTTGCTAGGGGTTTGATTGTAATTGTTAACATTCATGTCTTATTTAGCTCTTAGCGGAAGTTCGGAGCTTTGCGAGATAATTTGTGTTAACGTCATGTATTCCGAGCTTCCAAGGTGAAGTGCATTTGATCCGAGCCAAGCTCTCGTGATCACCGCAAGCCTAAGCATCATCGCACACCCAGCCAAGCTCGCCCATCGAAGCACGCCCAGCACCCATCGCACGCCCAGCAGCCTTGCCCAAGCTCGTCAGCCCAACGCTCAACCAAGCAGCCCGCACACTCGCACGCCCAGCAAGCATCGCCCAGCAGCATCGCCCATCGCATGCCCAGCCATCGCGCAAGCCCAGCGCCCAGCAGCAAGGCAGCTCGCGACTCGCGAGCATGGTCGCACCTCGCGACCTGTATCTCGCACCTCGCGAGGATTCTCGCACGGTGCGACCTGCGTGGTTTTGCCAATCCTTCAGCTCGTTGCGAAGCGGTAGCTCATCGCACGGTGCGACACGTACCGCACCTCGCGACCCCTATGGCGGTTTAAATGACGGCTGACTTTTGAGCCTTAGTATAAATACTAAACTTTGTTTTTAGACCTAAAAACACACACATTTGAGGAGAGAGAATATCCAAGACTCCATTCTTCTCTTCTTCTCTTCCCTTTTTAGTTTTTATTTTCGAGTTTAGTTTTCGTAGATTTCAATTATGGGATTGGCTTATGCTATGCCGATTGTAGCTTGAACCGTTCTTGAACGAGATTAATATGAAGCTTCAAGCATTATTGTGAGATCTTTCTTTTCTATTTATTTCCTTTGATTATGGTTTAATTTATATGCTTGCTTTCTATGATTTTTGCATGATTATGCTAGGAATATTACTAGTTTGATTGTGCGATTATTCTAATGCTAGATTTAAGAATAGAATCGGATTGTTTTATTCTTTTATCATTTGGTAGCAAACTAGGGAGTAATTTAGATGCTGATCATCTTGGTTATTTCTTAGGGAAATTGAATCAACCTGTTGAATGTTTATCGCGTGTATGACATTAGCGAGTCTATTGGTTCTCTCGTGTTTATTCTTGCTATTGGATTGAACTTAGACGCAGATCGGACTAGGTTATCCTTTAGTTAGGGTTTTATAGTCACGCTGATCGTGCTATTCAACTAAGAATAAGGAGAATGCGAGATCAATTCTCAACAATAGATAATTATGGAAATGAATAGAATCGAGGTTCAATGATCGATAATGAATTGAAGTGCATGTTAATCGGATTCAAGATCTTCCTATATTGATTTCTCATCTTGTTTATATGCTAGTTAGTTGTAGTTTAGTTATAATCTACTCGAAACCCCCCTTTGATATTATTATTAGGTTTCTCGACCGTTAAGAGTCTTCTAGGTACTAACGCACGCTAAGTATAGAACTCGTCCCCGTTTCCCTGTGGATACGAACCTTACTTCCCTTATACTAGTTTAGTGTAAAAGAGAGTAGGAGAAATTTTATCTTTGGCCGGGTGGCGTTCACGACAAGCGCGGCCCGCCAAAAACATTACTTCAGAACAAGTTTAACTTTCCACAAAACCAATTACATATTCAAATACATATCTATTTTCTTTCAGAAATCATTTTATACTGGGGAAGAGAACACGAATAGAGTTGCCTTCCAGGAGAATTCTCTAAATTTTTACAAGGGACGTCTCCCTCTTCCGTTATGTACTGCTTGCAAGACTTTTCAGGACATGGCCCCAGAATACAGAATACAGAAAATACAGAATACAGAATGATGTTCATCACTGCTCTAGCAGCTTCTTCCCCTTTACAAAAACAGACGCAAGATATATCATTCGAAAAGAATACATAATTCATAATCCAATATTATCTAGAGCTCTTATCCATAGTTCTCGAATCAAATATATCAAAATTTCATAATATAATCGCATTCGGGTAATTCATATACAAAGTCAAATCATTTGATAAACACAATACACGAGTTTCCAGTAACTTAGTATAACTCAATCCTTTATAAATATTCATTTGCTTTAAAAAAAACCATCTCAAATAGGACTTTAAATAAATTATTTTCTAGATCTACATGCTTACCCTAAGATCAAAATAGAATTTAAATCTTATATAAACTTTATATAGTCAAAATGTTATCACATTAAACCTTCTTTGTTCATATTCCTACACTTAGGAATGCATATTTCATCAACTTGAGTCTCATAATATAAAACATCCTAGGACATATATATGTAATTCAAGTGCAAACTTGTGAAGTTCGAACTTATATGTTAGAATTATAATCAACTCTTCCATTAACATAATATGATGTTTAACACTCGTTTCTCTCAATTATTTAGAATTCTCTTACTTGAACTTCCAACTTTTAATAGCCCAAATGACAAGGAATCTAAAATAAACCGACATCCCATAGTTAAACTCACACATCATCACTTTAACCTTAGTATCATAAAATGGTTATTAGTATTTTTGACTTTCTTGCCTCAATAATTTATACTTGCATGTCCATATTCTACCATATTTTATATTCTACAACTATTATCACAAATATTTTATTCCATCTTTCCGTGTAAATAAAATTTATTATCTAACTTAAGCTCATGCACAATATTAGTTTTAAATCTATAACTCATTAACCCCATTTCTCAAATATTTAAACTCAATGGTCATAATCCTAACTCTATATTTATTCCATTATCAAATCATCTCACTAGTTCCCAAGCGTTCCATTATTCAAGTTTAATATTTTCCTCACTTTCCATTCTTAACCTTACTATTTCAATTAGTGGATGACATTTCTAAATCTTTTATTTGTCCCCACTCCATATCCATAATAGAAAACTCCCGATTTGAATATAGTTCTTCACAACTTAGGTACTACGACTCATTATATTGTTTCTCTACTCCTTCGATCCATCACTCATCTCTTGAGTTATTATATTACTAATATAAACCTCTCATATTCAATTTACTTCCGAATACTTGATTTATGTTATCCCAAAATTTACAACTACTTTACTCAGCATGATTAGAGGACCCATGAAATTCCTGTAACAAGTTCCTTTACTCTACTAAGCATTTAAACTCTCAAAGTTACTTCCTAATTTACAACCTTGATTTGTCCAACTTAACTTTCTCAAATAACAATTTACATTCCAAAGTGGAACTTTTCAAACAATAAACTTATCCTATAACCACTCCAACATAGTTTCTCAATCTTATAGAATCCAATTCCAAAGATTCTTCTAACATACCTCTGAATAATATAAGATGACTTTAATATAAATTTCTTTTCTTCACAAAAACAGGAAATAGAAAGCTTACTTTATAACATCACCAATTTAAACTCTAGCTAGTATCCCAAGGACTTATGACTAACCCCAGTAATTATCATATATCCAAACATATAGATAAATCTTTCATAATTCATCATTTGTATTAACATCTCCAAACAATAATTTGCTTTTGAAATTTCCATCCTCGAACTTTCCATGACCCAAATAATGTCAAGCACGCAAAACTCAAAATAAGACATATAGATCCTGAGATTTTATATCATAATCAAACTTTCCAAACTCATATTTTCGAAAAGTCAAGTCCACATTCCTTGATGGTGATAAACCAATATACTAAAAATCTTTGTATCTTGAACATATATTTCAGAATTTGTATATAACGAGTTTGAATCAGAAAACACTTGACCATTAATATATTCGGACTTTCAATAACATTCTTAACTTTCATAATATCTTAACATGTGGTTCATCGATTAGCTTATATTATTAGATCTCAGAAACCAGAGTATTCTAACTTATACTATTAGATCTCAGAAACCATAATACTCTTCAATATAGAACAAGATTAACTTAGTGTAGCAGAACTTGGTATCCTTGGATAACCTTTACTTCCTTCAAACTTTCGAATAAAACTATCTTCCATAACCAAAACACACAAAGATATATCTCAATTCAAAATTAGAAAATCAATGATAAACACTATATACTCAAACACTTGGCGTTAAATCATATGCTTCGGAAAAATTTGAAAAACATAATATCTAAGAATCACACCTTCAAACAATCTAAAGTTTATAATCATAAATTCATTACAAGTTCAAGTCAAATCTGATTTCACTTAATAAAATCATGAACTTCATACACCTTGTAGTTGCACAGACAAGTATAGTTATAAGGTGGATGGACAATGTGTACCTTTTCGATCTCCGAATTCTACTTCTACTCCATACCGAGTCTTGGTTCCCCTCCAACATACTTGAGCTCCATACATCGATATCCATATTATACCTCAACAACAATACCAATAATTAACAACCATTTTCATTACTATTCAAATAAATAAATTGACTTTCTTATATCTTCTAAATTCCTTTATGAACTAAAGACAAACCCTTATAAGTTAACTTTACTAACTCTCTTAATACATCTTACTCCCTAATCTGACCAACCTTTTTTTTGAAGAAACTAAACTTCATAACTTGAATAAGAGTTTCCACTAAAATACTTTAACGAAAATACGTTGTAACTCATAATTTAAATTCTTAGGATCAATTTGGATAAACATTTAACCTGCCTTAGTATAATCTAATTCTTGTTGCTTTGCAAAATAAATAGACTTGAAAATAATATTAAGAATATGAACTCCAAAAATTTCCAATGCATAACCGATTGGTTTTGATCAACAAAGAAAGGAGGGAAAGCTGAATTTATACCTTCATCTAACAATTGGGTTTTATGAGCCAGGTGAGAGAAAGATTGAAAGAGTACCCAACATCAAAACACAACAGCAACAACATCCACGAAGATGCAGCAACAACAATAGAAGCTCGAAAGCAAATGGCAAAACAACACCAAATTTGCAAAGGCCATAACTCATAGCTCCGAACTCCGAATTGAGCGATTTATGGGACTAAATTCATTAACTTGAAGAGATCTACAACTTTGATGCGGAAACAAAGACAAAATTAGGTTGTATGTTTGAGATAATTGACGCAACAGATTGACGAAAACAGAGGAGAGAGAAAATTGAGCGAACAAGATCGAAGGGCATGAGCACCGAATTTCGGCGAGGGCCACTAGCAGCAGCGAGTCGAGGAGAGAGAGAGAATTCAGCAAGAGAAAGGAAATGAGAAAATGAGAAGAATTTGGGGCTATTGGGGTTTCTCTCATCTCAACTTAATTTGGGTTAATTGTACTGAAATTCTTCAAGCAAAAATTCGACAGCTCAAAAGAGTTTAGAATACTTGTCTTGAGGAGATGATGACACAGGTAACATGACATGAATGAGAGAGGGCTATGTTTACATTTTTTTGGACAAGATCATCAAGGGTAAAGTTGTAAATTTGCTAACTTGCTCCAAAAATCATACTTAAACTTGGGAGCAAAATGATAATTCAGCTCAATTTTTTGTAAAGCATTAGCAAAATACATAGTTAAATTTCTAATATATAATTAATTACTTTTAATCAAAGTTGCTTAAAATATAGGTTGTTACATAACTGAAAACAAGTCAATTAATTTAACTAACATAACAATCAAGATATTTTTTTGGTTACATGTAAAATCTTCACTTTAAGCGTTAATAAAACCATGCAACAACCTAAGAAAGCAAATTAAGATAGTTGAACTTGCATTATACGCTGAGTCTGATTCCCCATAAAATGCACATGGAGTAATGGGGATATGTAGACAACCTTCGGGTTCGACTCAAATATACTAACCATTGAATTTCAGATAATATGATTGCTACTCAAGGTGTAGTTATCATAGGAACAATTTTGGCATGCGGAATTGAGACATCAATGGGAATACATGCCCTAATTTGTAAATCTTCCATCTTTGTTCAATACTAAAGCAGGGTATGAAAGAATGATACAAAATTTTAGAATGCTGAATTGAGACATCAATAGGAATACATGCCCTAATTTCTAAATCTTCCATATTTGTTCAATACTAAAGCAGGGTATGAAAGAATGATACAAAAAAAACATTTGTTATCAACACCAATAACGGTAAAATGCATTCAAGAGAGTAAAAAAACAATAAAATTATAAAGGTGGACAATTCTAATCAAAATATTGTAAAATCGTTTTAGAAAATGGTCCTTATTCAGCGATGCATTCTGCAATATGTAGCTTTCTTCTCTTTTCTTTTAATTCTTTTTCTCTACCTTTAGGTCTAAGAAGAAGAAATTTTTCAATGAAGCTAGGAATTTGGACTTAATCAAATGTTAGTTTGTCCAAGAACAAGGAATAAAAAAGGAAAATGATTGGGTGGATAATCTTGAGCATGGCGTCCTTAAGATGTTTTTCACTTTTGAGTATCCTGAAGAGGAGGATTTTGCTCCAGTAGCTTTGATGATACCTTTTGGTGAAAGCATTGAACATAAGTGGAGTATTGTGTGTCAGGCAAAAGACAGGCCTACTAAGTTTAGAATGTTTTTAGTAATAAACCATCCTCCACAATCATCTCATGAAACTACTTTTTCACCCCATTCAGATGGGTAACATACTGATAGCTCATTTTCTAGCCAATCTACCTTGCATACCCAATTAGAAAATTTTCATACTGAGGAAATTGAATGTGAACCTTTATCTAAGTTCATTTGCATGCAAGATATTATTTTTAACAGTGAATTTAATAATGAACTGAAACATATATAAAATCCATGGAAGAGTCCATTGTAATTAATATTGGTACATAAAATGCTGTAAAAGAAGTCAAAATAGGTTCATCCCTCTCCCAACTGACGAGTCTGTTTTTATTGCATTATTAAAAGAGTATGTAGATGTGTTTGCATGGTCTTATGCTGATATGCCGGGCGTTAATAGAGAAATTGCGAAACATCGTATTCCGTTACATCATGAAAGCAAGCCTAAGTAGCAAAAGCTCCGCCGATATAGTGAAAGAAGAACTCTAGAAACAGCTTGATGCCAAATTCATCCAAGCGGTAAAGCATCCGAGTTGGCTCGCCGATATAGTGGTTGTACCTAAAAAGGATGGAAGAGTTACGGTATGCATTGATTTTCGCGATTTGAATGCTGCATCACCAAAAGATTGTTTTCCTCTACCCCATATCGATGTCCTCATTGATAGTACGACTGGTCATGTAATGTTTTCGTTCATGGATAGATTTTCAGGGTATAATCAAATACTCATGGCCCAAGAAGACATGATAAAAACATCTTTCATCACTCTGTGGGGCACTTTTTGCTACAGAGTTATGCCTTTTGGTCTCAAGAATGCCAGAGCCACATATCAAACGGCTGCAACCACTATTCTTTACGACCTCATCCACGACATTGTGGAATTTTATGTAAATGACATGATCGTGAACAGTGAAGATCGTTAGGGAGCATATTCCTACACTAAGGTCATTCTTTGAAAGAATCAGGAATTACAATCTAAGGCTAAATCCTCAAAAATGTGTGTTTGATGTCACTTCAGGAAAATTGTTGGGATTCATTATCGGTCAGGACGACATTAAAGTGGACTCTAAAAAGGCAAAAGCCATTCATGAGCTACCTCCTCCGAAAACATAAAAAGAAATAAGAGGATTCCTCGGCAAAATTCAATATATTAGTAGGTTCATCTCACAACTCACTATGAGATGTGAACCTATATTTAAGCTGCTCAGAAAAGGGGCATCTCATGAGTGGAATACGGAAAGTTAGGAAGCTTTTGATTCCATGAAAGAGAACCTTTAAAATCCATCTGTTCTAATGCCACCTAGGCCAGGAGAATCCTTGATTTTGTACCTCACTATCACGGAAACTGCTATGGGAGCTCTTTTTAGCCAAATATCAGGAGGGAACAAAGAAGGAAGTTGCTATATACTATCTCAGCAAGAAATTTATGGAGTATGAGTATACCCCTCTGGAAAAAGCATGTATCTCTTTGGTCTATGCCACAAAGAAGTTGAGGCATCACCTTCAAGCTCATACCACTTACCTGATCTCGAGGCTTGATCCAATCAAGTATCTGTTTGAGAAATCCATTCTTAATGAAAGATTGCCAAGATGGCATGCTATGATTTTTGAGTTTGATATTCAATGTGTCAGCCATAAATCTGTTAAAGGAAGAGCCATATCTGAAGCCCTAACAAAAGGACCAGTGTCAGGAGATGAATATGGTGATGTATTACATGATGAGTACTTATGATGGAGCTTGTTATAGGATACTTAATGGGGCAGGTGTCTTACTAGTAGATCCCGAAGGAGTCCATATTCCATTCGTTGTCAAGCTGGATTTTCCAACAACAAACAATCCAACTGAGTATGAAGCCTGCATATATGGAGTAAAAGCCGCTTTGGTAGCAGGAGTAAGACATCTCACTGTATATGGAGATTCTAATCTCATCATATCTCAAACAATAGGGAGTTGGAGAGTTAGAGATGAGAGACTTCAGCTATACACAAAGTACCTTCAAGAGCTGATCCCTTATTTCGATGACGTCAGTTTCAAACATCTTCACTAGTGGAAAAAACCTTAAATGACACAAACATACTGATCCGGTTCTCCCAAAACCGGATCAGTAAATTCAAAACTTTTTTCGCAAATTTTTGGGCTACTAGATCGATCTGGTTTGGAGGAGAACTGGATCAGTTTACAAAACTGATCCAGTTCTCCTCCAAACCAGATCAGCTTAAAAGTCCAAGAATAATAAGGCCCAGTTGGCCCAATGTTCCAAATGCCCTAAAGTCCCTCATAAATTAGCGGGCACCAGTGCACCACACTTTCTCTCGTTAACCCTAAAGTCACTAACTCTCTCACTTTATATCCTCCTCCATCATCCATCATCCCTCACTATCACATTCCCCACCAAGCCATCAACAACACCACCCAACCATCAACATCAACAACACCACCAGCTCCAGACCTAGATTTTCCAAACCCAACCTTGGACGATGCCACGCCAGCCAACAGTGTTCAACGCCACGACGTAAGCCAACCACTAGAATCGCATGATGCGAGCCAACCACCACGCGTCGACAAATTTTCGTTTAAGTTTTTTTTAAGTTTTTTTAGTTGATGCCATTGAAGATGATCGGTTTGAACAATTCGAAATTTCGTTTCATTTATTCGGTGTTAGGTTTGTTTTAGGGTTATTGGTATTTAGTGATTTTTTTTTTTTGTTTTAGGTAAATTCTGGGTTGATTTAGTGTGTTAATTAAGTGATTTAGTTTTAATTTGTTTTATTTCTTTATTTATTTTAGTTTTTGGGGTTTATTTATGTAAAAAAAATTTGGAGTTATTTTGTTTTACAATTTGTTCATTTATTTTGACTGTAATAACATAATATATTTTAGAACTGAGATGTGTGAAATTTCTCTCCGTTTGTTTTGTTTAAATTCTATTGTTGTTTAATTTTTGCTGAATTATTGTCAAATGTATGTGTTTTTGTATTATAAGTTGGAGTACTGGTTGCAAGTTTGAAAACTAGGAGTACTAGTTGTTGAATTATTGTCTAATTTCATTCTGCTTATTGAGCTCTGATTCATCAAATCTATCTTTATTTGTGCTTGGTAAAGCGCACATTTTTTTTAATGTCACATTACACCCAACTGATCCGGTTTGAGCCGAAAACCGGATCAGTTAACTACAGTAACTGGTCCGATTTTCTGCCCAAACCGGATCAGTTACTACTTAACTAATCCGGTTTGCAACCGGATTAGTTTAAAATTTCTAGCTGCTGCGAGCTCATCCGCTCCGATCCATTTTTGGATCAATAAGGCCTATTTTGACCGGAGCGGATGAGGTTTTTTTCCTCTAGTGCTTCCTCGGGAACAAAATAGCTTAACTAATGCTTTAGCTAATCTCGCAGTTAATTTGACATAGGAGAATGGTAGAAAGATCCAGTCAGTTTTGATTGAATAAAGGAAGGGGCCAATAGTGATGGTAGCACAAATTGTTTCCACACTGGCTGAACAAGATGATGATGATGTTTGGTACAAGGATATCAAGACTTTTCTGGAAACTATGCAGTATCTAGATGGAAGTGGCACGAAGGATCGTACAACCATCAGAAGGCTAGCTGCTGAATTTCTCATATTAAAAGGCAGAATATATCACAAGGGGTTTGATGGTACTCAACAACTTTGCGTGCATGACAATGAGAAGCATGGAAGAAGTTCATGGAGGAGAATGTGGATCCTATATGAATGGAAGGATGCTGGCTCGTAAAATGTTGCGAGCAGGTTTCTATTGGAGTATCATAGAAGGTGATTGCATCAACTTTGTCCGTGCTTGCTAGCAATGTCAGATATTTGCTAACCTCAATCACATGCCCCCATATGTCACTACATAATATGACCTCTCCTTGGCCATTTTTAAATTGGGGCATAGACATTATCGAACAAATTCATCCAAAGGCTTCAAATGGGCATCAGTATATTCTTGTACCAATTAATTACTTTTCGAAGTGGGTTGAAGCTGCATCATTTTCAAAGTTAGAGGCAAAGCAAGTCTCAAAATTTATGCCTCAGCAACATTATCTGTCGGTATGGTATACCTTTTGAAATCATCTCTGACAATGGATCATAATTTGAGGGTCATCTTAAGACAACTCTATCAAATTATGCAATCAAGCATCATTAGTCCTCACCTTATCGACCTCAAACTAATGGAGCAGTGGAAGCAGTCAATAAGACAATTAAGACTATTGTTGCTATGATGACTGAGAGGACTAGGGAATGACATAACAAATTAGCATATGCCCTTTAGGGATATAGAATGTCAATCATAACTTCAATAGGAACAACCCCGTATTCTTTGGTTTATGGGTTGGAGCCAGTCCTACCAGCTGAGGTGGATATACAATCTCTTAGGGTCATAGCAGAAAGTGAAATCTCATAAGACAAGTGGTAAAAAAACTCATTATGATGAACTTGCATTCATGGATGAGCATCGATTCATGCTTTACATAACATCCAACTCTATCTGCGGTGAATTGCTCGTGCATTAAACAAAAAGGTTCGAGATACACACATTTAAGAAGGCAATTTGGTCCTAAAATAAAATAGAGCTCCGTTGCATGATCCTCGGGGAAAATTCAAAGCCTAACTGGACTAGGCCACTCCTAGTCAAGCACGTCACCACGGTTGGAGCAGTAAACATAATGGATTTTGGTGGAAATTAATTCACCCATTTCACTAATCTTGATGAGCTGAAGAAATATTACTCTTAGGTATCAGAGTAATTGTAATTGTCATGGTCAAGTAACCAAGCAATTTATGGATTTTGTATACTATCTAGTTATGATAAAGGGAAATTCTTAACCCTATTCAAGATAAATATGCCATGTGTTCTTAGATATTCATAAAATGTGTGAAAACAAAAATAAAAAAATAAAAGAAAAAAAAAGAAAAAAAGAAAAATGATTAAGCATGCAAGGATGTTGTTAATTTGCTATGATTTTATATATGTTATTCCTTCATGTGTCATACGATTGATTAATTATGTAATTACATGTCTTATTTAATGTTAAAGCATGCACATGTTTAGAATTGTGTTCACATTGAATTTATCACAAACAAATATTTTATTCATCTCAATTGGGGTACTCCATTTCATACATAAAAAGACATAAAGCTTCTATTTCCTACAAACTTAAAAAAGAAAAAGAAAAAGAAAAAAAAAACATAGAAAACAAATATGATATTCCTCTCAAACTCTCTTCCTCTTCATGGTAGGCCGGTCTGAACCATTATCTTGACCAATATCAGCTAAAATCCATTGAAGGTAATCATCATCAATTGTCGGAAAGGGAGGCTCAGGTAGTGCTGATATAGTTCTAGCCCCCTGCCATATAGTAGGCATTCTTCGAATACTAGCCATATCAGCCTCATAAGTAGTACATGTTGGAAGAATCTGGAGGGCAGGAATGTGATGTTGACTCCAAAATGGAAGGTAGAAAGTGACTTGGCAAAGCCCTGATAATTGTACGCCTTTACGACCAGAGTTGTAGTATACTATTGCACTAATGCCAAGGTGGCTTCTGACTCATTTTATGTGTTGTTGCTGGAAATAATCTTCCGATCCACCATTTTTAATAAGTTGATAGAAGAAGGGATGAAAACCTCTTTCTTGGATATGATTAGTTTTATAAGCAAGACTCCCATGAGGTTTCATAAGAGAAAATTTTTCCAATAACCTTAAGTGAAGGGCTAATGGACATCCCCAAACAACGTTTTGAGGGTTTTGTTTGAGTTCGTCTAGGCCAAGGAACGTTTTCCCCAAAATAAGTGGTCTAAGACGACCCCCACTAACAATTTGGGGAATAAGTGAAATACTTTGAACATGACATGTATTTAGAGCCCATTTAGTGATGGTACTTCCCAAAAGTATAAGAATGCAAGAATTTTCTCTAGTAATCCTTTAGGTGGCATTATTAGAGAATTGCCAAGTACTAAATTGAAAGGTTAATAATAAATTGAGAAGAAGTACCTCGCCATAATGCAAGTAATTGCCATGAAGGTTTTCAGGAAGGTACAAAATTGTTTATAAATCTCTCAAGATTCTTGTAGGAGACCTAGGTGTAATAATTGGACCGTTGGAGGGTAAGCCTAATAGTTCTTCTACAAAATGTATGATCTCTCAGTCTCCAAAGCAGAAGACATGACGAGTTTCACCTCAAAATTGGGAAGCAACATGTATCATCTCGTAACAAATAGAAAGTAAAAGCAAATGCATGAGAGCCTTAGTGAAGCGAGAAGAAGAAGATGACTGCCTTGGTTGCTCCAAGTTTCTGATGATCCCCGAGAGTTGTTTTTTATTAACACTCTCCATTTCATTAGTATCTTTGTAAATAGATTGCCAAACCATTTTTTTGAAAGAAAAAAAGCTAGAGAAAATGTTTTAGTAGTGAAGATGGTGCATTTGGAAATGAAGAACCATGCCCTTTTATAGATGGAGGAAGAATGATCATCCATGATTCATACCATGGATTATAGAAATGAGTATTGTCCATAGGGTAATAAGGAGCATCCCTACCAATGGTTAATGACCAAACATTTGTGGTGTAGCAATTTTGCCGAACATTGATAAACTGTGTGTCAATGATGAATCAAGAACATTGATACAATCCATTTTCCCAATGATCATCTAAAATAATAATCTTGATCAATCTATTTCATATAGCGATCATCATTTTCCAGTAAAGCAGATAACCATATTATGCATGAAAAATTCCTGAAAGATTTAAAAAGAAGCAGATCAAAATTTTGCCATATGATGGATCATCTACCATAATTGTTCTGGAGCGTAATAACCTTTGGTCAACCCTTTAAGGTGACATGACCTGACAATGCATCACTTTAAAGTGACATGACCTGACAATGCATCACTTTAAGGTGACATGACCTGATAAAAAGTAAATGATAGTGATTTGATATTTTGTTTGTCATCAAGGAGAGTCTCTGACATTAACAAAAGACTAATTCAAAAGACAAAACTCACTAAGACGACAATAAAGTCGCATTTTCATTTTCAAAAATTAATTGAGATTTTCTATTTAAGACGACGATAAAGTCGCATCTTTAAATTGTAGAAAATTAAGTGGGATTTTCTATTTAAGACGATGATAAAGTCGCATCTTCAATTTTAGAAAATTAAATGGGATTTTCTATCTAAGACGATGATAAAGTCGAAATTGTAGAAAATTAAGTGGGATTTTCTATTTAAGACGATGATAAGCCGCATCTTCAATTTTAGAAAATTAGTTGGGATTTTCTATCTAAGACGACGATAAAGTCGCATTTTCAATTTTAGAAAATTAATTGTGAATTTCTATCGAAGACGACGATAAAGTCAGGTTTTTAGTTTCAGAAAAATAATTGGGATTTTCTATCTAAGACGACGATAAAGTCGCGTTTTCGGTTTTAGAAAATTAATTGGGATTTTTCCAATCAAGACGACAATAAAGTCGCATTTCTAACTTCATAAAATTAATTGGAATTTTCTACTTAAGGCGTCATCAGAAGTCCCAAATCATGGTTTCAACAAAGCACCAATGATAACTATTTTCTATGGAGAATATGTAATCTCAAAAGAAAAGTTTCCGTCAAAATTTTTTGGCTTTTCAAACATTGGTCATCATTTCATCTAAAATTCGACCAATGTGGGGCATTATGTTGACACCAAATTTTGCAACCCCTGTTGTGGAAATTTTTTTTTAATAAAGATTTTTGAAAAGAAATAAAAATAACGAAGCCATCATGTATCATGGAGCGCGCGCCCCGCCAAAGGCACGTTTCGCCTCGGAGCGCGAGTTTCATTCCGTCATATGGTTTTCTATTTTGCGCTTTCATCATACGGTTTCGGTTTAAAAACGTAATTTTTCCGTAAGTGGTAGTTATTGACTACAACCATCGGTTTAATAAAATAATTTGTTGTATAATCGTGCTTTTCATTAGTAATTTGACAAGTTTTCATTAGTTGTTTTAAGTTACCTTTTCGAAAAATGGAAAATCGAATCGCTTGTAGGTGCCGAAATTTCACTCGTCTCTCAAAACTAGTGGGAATCAATTTTCTTGGTGATCAAGTCATTACCCACTAGTCATTTTTGTTTGTCCATTGGATAAAGAATAAGAATATATAATGTACCACCAATCACATCCTTTTATTCATTGGTTAAGGAATCAGAATCATGAAAAGGAATAAGAATCGGAATCATATCCAAGGTGTAAGAGCCAAAAGATCCGATTTTCTTCGGCAAATCCAGGGCGTGCGCCGAACGCACTCCCGTGCATCCAGCGCACCATGGCTGATTCCCCACTTCATTTTCCTACAAAAAACCCCACTTTATTTTCATTTCAACACACAACTTCAATAATTACTCAACACTATTTCAATCCTACACATAACACTTCATTCTCCGTACTTCCTTCCACTAAAAACTTCATTCAAATGAGAAAAAGAAAGCAAAAGTTAAGATTAGAAAAGTAATTAGTAAGTTAGAAGTTCACCAAAGAAAAACAAAAAAAAGGGGTTTTAGTTAGTAATAAGTGAATTTAGAAACTCACTTAGAAATTAAGTGAAATAAAAAAAGTAGAAGCCTTTGCAAAGGAAGTGCATCATTGAATTAGCAAGGTAAAATTAAGTTCTTGTTTTATTTTTTTATTATCTTCTTAATTAATATTAACTTTCTCTTTGTTTTCTCTTATCTATTGTTTCGATTTTGGAGTGGTTTGGGTATGTGGAAGTCCTAATAGTTTCCAACATTAAATCACCCCACCTAGACTCTTAGGAAACATGTGTTTATGTGATTTTTCTTAACTAAGTTGTTGTTAATCACCAAAACATTTTTCATGATGAAAGGTTAAAGTAGAATTGTGCTTAAACATCTCCATAAAAAAGAAAAGGAAAAAGTGTTCTAAATAAGTCATCCTTTGCGCGATCTTCCCATTTTAAGTCTACCTTTTGATTATCCCTGATTGAGTTAGACTTGTATGTCTGTTTTCTTCTATTGAGTTTTAACCTGTTTGTGACTTGTTTATTAGGTTACTTATGATACGTGTTACAATGTCCCACCCCCACCCTCGCTTGTTTTAGAATAAGAGACTAGTAACACATATCATAAGTAACCTAATAAACAAGTCACAAACAGGTTAAAACTCAATAGAAGAAAACAGACATACAAGCCTAACTCAATCAGGGATAATCAAAAGGTCGACTTAAAATGGGAAGACCACGCAAAGGTTGACTTATTTAAAACAATTTTCGAAAAGAAAATGTGATGTTGTAATTATAGTCAGTTTCAATTTCGTACTTAATTGCATTTTTTGTCTGTATTGTGTAAAGAGCATATATGATGTAATATTTTTGCTATGAAGATGAAGATGAAGATGTTTTCGGCGACTAGGCTTTGGAATTTCGGAAAAAATATTTGTACAGTTAATTCAAATTCATACAAAATTATTGTAAAAAACTGATCTTATCCAATACCATATGATCTTGTTCTTTCGGTAAAGTTCAAACTAAACTCAATATAGTGGAAAAGAAAAAAAACCTAGCCGCCTCCTCTCTCAAACCCTAGCCTCCCCTACCCCTTCTTCCTCAATTAGGGGCTGCCATGGATGATTTCATCCATGGTAAGCCCCTTTTCCCCTTTTATTTTCAGTTTTTAGTTTATTTATTTCTTGTTTTGTTGAATAATTTAGTCTCTCTTTATGAGATTTTTTCAAACCCTCTTATGGGGATTTTAGTCTCTGTTATGGAGATCTCCTTCTTCCCTATGGGAGCTGTGAGGATGGAATTTTTGTTTTTAGGTATGAGAAATTGTTCTCATTGGTTGAAGTTCGAGACTCAAAATGAAGGTATTGGAATCTCGGATGCGGTCAACATGGCTCGATCAAGAATGTTCTTCCCAAACAATGTCAGAATGATAGACTTCCTCAACAATAGCTGCTTGATTCTGCAAATACAAGGGGGTTGCGCTATATTGGTCGATCTGGTTCATTGTAGTTTCTTCGAAGACGAATTTGATTTAATCTTGTTTGATTATAGCTTGTTTTTCTTTAATACCTATTGTAGATGCCGTTTGGCCTTCAATTAATGAAATTTCTCTTTCAAAAAAAAAAAATTTCAAACTAAACTCATTCAGCTAAAAATCAGCAAAATTGAAGTAGACATCAGTAGCTTTCTAACAACATAAAAATGGTGTACATATGAATTTTGTACAATTTAATCTCATATTTACAAAAGCGTCAATGCAAATCACCAAATTCCACAATACTGATTTTTTTATTCAGTTAAGGAAATTAAAAAAAAAAGTCTTAAAATGTTCAATTTAAGTGAAAATTTATAATCTATTCCTTCAAAGTGTCTAGAATGCTCATACCAAAATTCACTTCAAAGTAAGTTCATTAAGTTGGATTTCAAAGAACAAATTGCATAAATGTCCTGTTTTGACCGGTTTTAGTACAAAATTCACCATAATTCTGTCTATCACTAAAAATATGTCAAATTTTGACACAACATAAGGAACTCACTAACCTATCCATAGACATATTTTGGAAGTCAGTAAAAAAAAAAGTGTAATCTGGAAAGTTTAAATAAAGTGACTTACTCATTTTTCATTAAAAAAAAATATATTTTCTTTTGATACGAAAATGATAATTAAAAAGCATTAAATTTTAAGTTCCTCTTCAAAAGACTCATTTATATTGTGTAAAAATCATCAAAAAAAAATCAAATTAAAGAGGTTAATTAATCTCTAATTTTCATAAGTTTTCAAATAAACATGAATTCCAAAGCTCTTCAAGAAGATGAAGATCAAGGAGCATGATGGTGAAGATCAAGATTGAATACTTGTATAGATCATAAAATTTGTATATATTTGTTGTAATAATAGTTCTTTAAGCCCCTATGGTAGTAGGCTTTGGACGAGATCTAGAACTACCTTCAACGGTTTGTGTAGCCATAAATCCGATTATATTCATTGAGATCTGTTGTAGATAGTTATTACATCACTCAGTAATAAAAAAAATATGGAGATGTTTATGCATAATTTTCATAAATAATTCAACAATTCTTTTTGAATCAAATGAGCAAT
Organism: Beta lomatogona; assembly: GCA_947646795.1. NCBI lineage: Eukaryota > Viridiplantae > Streptophyta > Magnoliopsida > Caryophyllales > Amaranthaceae > Beta > Beta lomatogona. The sequence goes on along the minus strand of CANSNZ010000525.1, from coordinate 52,487 downwards.
CAATTTTGTAAATATTGCATGTTGGGTCCAATATATCATAGTATATGAATTAAATGACTCAATCTCAAGAGGAAAAATTACAAATCTAACTAAGTTAAATTGTATGATGATCCATCTTACATATTTAAAATTGTTCTCCATTTTCAAAGGGATCAATTATATAATTTGACATAATTAAATAGATAATTATGATCTCCTAATTTATTTTAGGCTGTTTCATGTGTCTCACTTTAATGGCCAAGTTCACTTAAACTAAACACAATGTTCAAATTCCATCTCAAATTGAGCTCTTCGCTAAAAATGACTTAATAATCTTCAAATAAGATTATTTCTCATCCATCCAAAAGCCTTCAATTAGGAAGCAAATTTCTTTTTCTAAGACCTCTTGAAAATCATAAACATGATCACTAATTAGGGTGATTACTTAAATCTTTTGTTAATCACTAATTAGGGTGATTAACTTAACCTTTTTTAATAAGTAATTAAGGTGATTATCTTAAACTTTGGTTAATCACTAAATAAGGTTATTATCCTAACCTTCATTTAGTAGCTAATTAAGGTGATTATCCTAATCTTTAATTTCAATTACTAATTAAGGTGATTATCTTGACCTTCCGTTTCAATCACTAATTAGGGTGATTATCTTAACCTCCATTCGTGATCACTAATTAAGGTGATTATCATGACCCTCATTTTAATCACTAATTGAGGGGATTATATTTACCTTCATTTTTAATCACTAATTAAGGTGATTATATATTTTAATCCCATTTCAATCACTAATATAGGTGTGATTACCTTATTTCTAATAGATTTGTCTAATTCTCAAGGTGAGTTATTCATAATATGTTTTCCTTTCTTTCCTTTTCATCCCCAGTGGAATTGACCATTTAGGGGTGAGACATAAAATTGAACTACGATGGTTTTGATCCATGAGTAGATTCCAATCCCACAATGATTCGTACCTAGTGCAACTTTAGTGCTCAAACCTACCATTTACAAATGATATATTGGTCCTCTTAAAAATGATTGATGTGTATATCCGTAAATTATGTGATTTTATTTCTTTTAATTAGCAATGATTACCCAAAATGGAAAATAACGCATTTAGTAAGAGCCCAATCTGTAGAACGGAAGATGAGACGAGTTCCAGACGTTCGCACCTCTTAACCAAAACCCTGAACCCCATCCCATGGTATGAAAGACCAATTTTCAAAAAACCTTATCTCTATGAAGTCATCATCGTTTTCATTGATATTTCTTTAAATTAATTTTAGAACGATTTATTAAATAAATCTATCTCTATTCAGATATTCATAGGGTGGCGACTTCAAATTTTTCTAAGTCTCATAGTCCAATGAGAGATTTTTGTGGGATTCAGACAGTTAATTAAGATAGTAAAAAATCGGGTACCGCAATAAGGAGTTCCAAAATAATAATTAAATAGAGGAAAACGATACAAATATGCTGAAAAATGACATAAAGAGTTGACATATAATGACATAAAATAAGGGAAAATGACGAGGAAATCTACATTGAATAAGTCCCTAAATTGTCCCTATGGTTTCCCAAAATCTAATTAGGTTTATGAGTCTTCCTTTAAAGACTTGTTGGCGACTTCTTTATTTCAAAAAAATTTCAAAACTAAAAGCTTTACAATGAGATAGTCAAATATGCGCTCATTCCGCGTAGACAATAAAAACATGTCTACAGTTTGGTGACTTCACTGGAGAGGATTTAAAACTGTTTTTTAAATAGTAGACGAAACTTGAAAAATTTGATTCATACGTGTTTTATGCCTTTGAATAACATTACAGTTTTGCATATGCATGACTATTTTTTACGGCCCAATATAAGTTCTATGTCCTTGCCTCATTAGCACATATTTTATGCGTGAGGCCACCCCCGGGAGGTTTTCGCTTTGTTCCTCCAAAAGCTTCCTAAGTGATAGTGTTGGATCGATCTTAGTCATCATAAGCACACCTCCCTAACCATGGCATCGTTCCCTTGTTCCTGACTTGAGACTAGAGTGCGTCCTACACGTGGCCATCTTTTTAAGCAAAGATACGAATCGTGGGATCAATCTCTTAGTCATGGACCCTTATAAGCATTAACCTAAACCTGACATAGTATCAAATCTAAATATTGACTTTAGTTTGGAACTGCATACTATTTCTTACCTATTTGACATTATTAATTGCTTGTTTCCTATGTTTATCTCGCCTTTCCCTCTATTATTTCTCTAGGTTCACTACAAGAGGGTGGTGAATTATATGTCTAGAAATGAACGTACTTTTTGCTGAATTATAAAACTGAAATAGAAAGCAAGCTAACGGAACAAGAGAGATTTTTACAAGGAAAAACTTCCTGGGCCCAACAGGAAGAAACAACATCAACCACGAGGGATTTTGAACTCAAGTATTTCATTAATTAGGCCTAACACCTTTGTTATAACCTAATTATACTTAGGGCCACAACTTGAGTCCCTAAATCAAGTTCCTTAACAGCAGTTCCCTTAACAATTGTTCTTCTCAACTTCACTCGAAGTTATCTCTCTTTTACTTTCTTCACTCAAAACTTCTCTTATATAAGATTACACTCAAAATCCCCTTACCCCTAAACCAAAACTACAATCAATATTTAACTTCGTGGAAATAGAGTAAATAGGCAATAGGAACAGTTGGCTTTATAAGAGAATGAAGGCACTGGCACTTTAATTACTTAAGCTCACTTAGTCATTTCGTCAGTCACACTTTGAACTTAGTTAAACATGTTATTATATAGAAATTATTTTGAATAAATGTGGGATTAATCATGGGTTAGTGGATTAGTGCATTAGTCCATGTTGTTCCTTTGCTGGGGAAACAAGCAGCACATTTCACCACTACTACATGTTCATATTAATCGTGTATTAAAACCAACCCAACCACTTTCCCAAAATTTAGCAATTAGTTAAGCATGATCACTAGTATTTCAGTTTATCCTAATTTAAATAAATATGATTTAAAAATCTTTTTGTCAAGTAATATCTAAGATGATTTTCTTTAAATACAAAATATTTAATTTTTCAAACAAAATAAAGTCTTTATATAACTGAAAAGATTTTCTTAAAAACACATTTTAATTAGTCAAAATCTTTTTCGTAAATCTTCTTCAATTTCAGCCTTAAACACTTAACTGAATTAGAAACGTGTGAATAAGTTGCAATAGAGCGGTTGCTTTTTAATTGCTGATGTGTTTCTATGACTGCTCATTAAGTTCCTTTATTTCATTTTTAGTTATGCCAACAAGTTTGTTCCTGTTAAAGGAACAGATAAACATTCTCTTATCATACATTCAAGTTCCTTACCAATTTTACTTGTTCCTTACATAGAAACTAAAGTACAAAGCTTTGCTTATTCCTTTTGCTCCAATGTTGACTCTAGTACTAGTTCCTTGAGCATCTTAACTTAGTCTTGAAAATATAGCCTCTTCACTTGATTTCTTCATTTAGACTTAGTATTCTCTTTGCTCCATTTGTGATACATTGCATGGTTACATTCACTCAATAATTTGTTAGTTTTCAACATAGTTTGAATTTGTGTCATCATCAAAACTGAGGTTCAACAATTTCCCCCTTTTTGATGATGGCATCAAAGGCACAAACTAAGGAAAATAAATGCAGCAAATAAGATAAGAGAATGAAAGATAATAATAATTTTTATTTTTTAGCTAAGGTCCGAGTAAGGATTTAGGATTTATTTGTAATTTTGTTTGTTGCTTTTACCTTTCCCCTATTTGTAATCCTCAAAAAGATCAAACCCATTGTGATTTTGGGAAGACTGATGTTGATATACCCTAAGACCATAAGCAAGCACCAAAAATATGGTTAAGTTAGTAGAGAAATGTTAGACTTGCTCAAACATCAATCACATAATACTAGACATTCCAAGTAAGAAGTGATGCAAGCATATCAAAATGGAAGACAAGTAGCAAAAGCATATTCTCATAGCAATCGTCGTTCCAAGAGTTACAAAACAATATAAAAGAGAAAATATAACAGATGGAAACAAAGGTTAAGAGTTCTTGTTCTTTCAAAGAGAAAAGAACTTAGGTGTTAGGAGAAGGACGTGATGTGTGTTCCTCCACAACAACTTCCTCTTCTTCTACTACTTCTTCCAGCTTTCTTCATCACATTCTCATGGTGAGCATCCAACCGCGCCTCCGGAGAGAGTTTATCTCTTCAACCTTGATTTCCATATTCTTTTGCTACACTATAACGGTATCAGTAAGCACTTTGATGATTTCAAGGAGCTTGTCAGTTTTGCAATACAAGGTACAATGAAGATGATTGTAAAATTTCGTCATGTGTTGGGCTCGAATACACACCTCATTTACCAACCTATACTCTGTAAAAGGAGAGTGTTTTCCTTTTCCTTTAGAACCAGAATCTGAAGGGGACGGATAGGAGGAACATGTGATGTACCTTTGGGAGGAACTGATGATGAAGGACCTGCTGTTCCTCTGAGAGGAACAGAGGAAGAGGTGTCCTGATATGGGACATGAAGAGAGGGAAGGGTAGGAGTAAGCTTGTCCGATGTTGTAGCAAAGGGATTTAGATCATTTATAGCAATTTTCATCTATTCATAGCTAGATGGAACATAGAATGTAGAAGGAGAAAGTTGAGGAACACTGGATATGGAGAATGGAAGTGAAGGAGATATAGGTTTGGGAGGTAGAGAAACAGGAACAGATGGAAAAGGAGAGGAGGAAACAAATTGGACCTCAGGAGTGGCTGCTCTTTGTTCCTCTCCATCAGGTTCAACTATAGGAACATCCTCATTGGAGGGACGAGCATTGGCTAGCCTACTAGAGACTTTTTCTTGTAGAAGTTGTAGATGGAGCCTTCTTAGGAACATGCTTTTTGGCCTTTTTAGCACTAGGAGCTTTCTTTTGTTTTGTCTTTTTATCCTGTTCCTCAGGCTGAACAGCTTCATCAGTTGCTTGTTCCACAGTTAGAACTTCAGTCTGTTCCTCTATTTTCAACATAGGTAGTTTAATCTTTTTAGAGGAATTGAGAGTGGTTTTCCCCTGAGTTAAAACACCATCTTTTACATAGAAATCCAAGCCAGACACAATTTTTTCATTCAAGATGTTACCTTGTTTAATTCCCAAGGTAGGCTAGCCAACAATTTTTACCTTGAAATGGGCAAGAAGAATGGTGATAAGAGCACCATAGCCTACTACACAATTATTCTCTATACAGTGGCTAGGTGTTGAATGATGAGGGAGGGGAAGTTTATTTGGATGTGGTGGTCAAGACAAAACATGACAACATCATCCTCAGAAAATTTAGGACAAGAGAGAGTACCTTTCCTTTTGAAATATGTATATGTTCCTATGTAAGGAACTTCCCAAAGTTTTCCTAAAATTTTTTGGTCAAATTTTATTTTCTATACTCTAACCTTAGATATGCAAACTCCATAATTGCTTACAAAATATCCCCAGAATTCATCCATGGCCAAAGGAACTAAAGAGTTATTGAACACGGATTCTAACAAGTATTACATACTTTGTTTCTCTAACATTTTCAGTAATTCAGTGAATTTTACACCCCTAGCCCAATCTAAGTCAACACAAAAGCCTAAAACATACCTAGTTTCACTGCAATCAACCTTTTTGTTTGAAGTATCAGCGCCTTTGAGAGGAACATATTGATGATTAGTTTATATACTTGGCTTTTAATTAGTTTTTAATAGTTTTTATGATATCTTTTAGGCTAGTTTAGGCTAAATTTCTTCCTTTTCCTTCTTTTTGTGCATTCTTCCCCCTTTGTGCTCTTTCTTTGGGAGTTTGTTTTTATTTCAGGATTTAGGAGCATGCTTGGAAGACCTATGCACAAACCCGAGCCAATACATTGAATAAACGAGGCATCGAAGGCTCGAAAGAGGAGAAAGAGGAGGGAAGTGGACTGACCCGAGGGCCCAAGTCACCTGACCCGCCTGGGTCAGTCCAGGCTATAGCAATGTCCATCCTGATTACTCATCTCGCCCGAGTTTGCTCACCCGAGGGCCCGGGTCCACAGACCCGCTCGGGTAAGATGTTTTGAGAAGTCCAATTTGTTCCTAATCAGTGGACCTGCCCGGGTCATTCAGTACCTCCGCCCGGGTCAAGCCAACCGAGCACTTGGGTTCGGTCACCCGCCCGGGTCGGGATATTTTTCGGAACCATTTCTCTTCTTTGATGCCTTTGTATGGGGGCTTTTATATAATTAACTCTGTTTTATTTTTAGGACTATATAAGAGGAACTCCTCTTATTTTAGGTTAAGCAATTTTATTTTCAGATTAGATAGATTAAATCTTGTTTAACATTCAAACTTTACAACCCTAGGAGAGAGAAAGTTGAGGTTTGAAGCTTTTGAACTCCATTTTAACATTTATGCAAGCTTAAAAGTTGGTAATTTCTTTTTTATTTCTTCTTTTCTTTCCTTAATCTTGTTTATTGTCATTATTTTGTTGTTTAGATCTTGTTTATTTGTTGTTGATTTTCCTCTTTTCTCTTTCCTCCATGGTTATAGTGATGAAGTTATATCCATGATGTGTGAGTAGTTTTATTACTAGGGGAAGGGATGTAACCTTCATTTACTCTTTGGATCCGAAATCTAAGTTAAGGGGTTAACTTTTGGGGTTGAAATTGTTGATCAAACTTGCTTTACTTGGTTTGTTGGATGCTTGATCACCACTTGACTTGCATATTTGGAATTTCTAGTGATGGATTGAGAGATGAATCTAGGAATAAACTATGTTTGGTTGCTACACTAGGATCTCCGTGAAAATAGGTATTTTCTAGTTTAGGGAAGCTTGACTAACCATGTTGTGCTTGATTTGGCTAGATTGGTTGCTCATGCCATGAGAATAGGTCATGTGTGACTAATCAAGCTACTCTAATAAGCTCGAGAGAGTAATTAGAGTTCCCATTTGCGTGATTTTTTCCCTTGTGATTCCCCATTTGTTTCTCCTTGGCTTTGATGATTGGATTCTTTGATTGAGTGTTGGTGAATCCCCTAACCTTTAGTTCCTTTACCCTTATTTTATATCCTTTACTTGCTTTGTTGATTTATTTTGCCAATGTCCTATTCTACTTTACTCTCGAAAAACCCCAAAAATAAATTTAGCTCATCGTGATTAGCGAATTAACCCTTGATTAACCTACTTCCTTGTGGATTCGACACTATACTTACCCTATCTTGGGTAGTTTAGGATTATATTTGACGAGTTTACAACGACCCGTCACATATGACTGTCCGTCTTCCCCCTAAACAGTAGCAGGGACTTCTTCTTCCTCATCATCTTCTCCAAGTAATCTCCTTCTTCTTGACCTTCTTTTAGGAGTTTCAGAGATTGTCTCTTCTAAATCCAATGCGTTTCTTGAGCAATTTCCGTTAATAGGGCTTTTGATGGAGAAGAGGGGTTTGCCGTTTGTGAGATTTTACTTTGGGGAATGGCGAATCGAAAGAAGTTTTGGCCATTTGGTGATGAAAAATTGAGAATTAGAGTGAATGAATAGGCGTGATGAAGATGAAGAGTGTCGAAGTTGAAGTGTTTTAGAGGAACATAAAATGTGAGTGTGAAAATGATGAAAGACAAAAATGTAACAAGAAGATGAGTAGTCACACGTGAAAAAAATAGAAAAAGAAAAATAAGAGAAAAGAAAAGCTAATGATGAATCAAGATTAAATTAATCTGATTCCTATATTTTTCGAATTTTCTTGTTTTTCAAATTTTTATGGATTTTATTTTGTGGAATAAAAATTAAGGAACTTATGCTATAGGAACAACCTTCACCTTTATCAACAATTCGTTAAATTATGCATTTTTCAATCACTTAGGAACAATAAGGGGAGTATTATGTGACATTAGTGAGTGGCTTTATTCCTTTGAATACAAGTTTATGTTTTGAACACTTATATCTAGTTTGCAATGGTCTTTGGACTTATTCACAGTCAATTAATATCACATAGAAAAAATCAATTTTATTCATACATGGTACATGAACAGGAACAACTACTTAAGTTTTATTAAACCTAACTCAAGCCTTAATTTTTCATATCTATCCTTTTGAAGAGGCTTGGTTAGTATATCAGCAATTTCGTTCTCATTTTGATAAAACTCAAGTTTAATCAATCTTTTTTCCACATTTTCTTTAGAAAGTGATGTACGATATGTATATGCTTAACTCTAGAATGATAGCACTAGTATTATCACAGTGAATAGGAACACAATTAAAGTTGATTCCATAGGCACAAAGTTGTTGTTTTATCCACATCATTTGAGAGCAACATACATCAGCTGCTACATATTCTGCTTCAGTAGTGGATAAAGCAACCGAGTTTTATTCCTTGGTGCTCCAAGAAACTAAACTGTGGCCATGAAATTGAACCATACATGAGGTGCTTTTCCTATTAACAAGACCTCCAGCATAATCAGCATCAGCATATCCTTTTAGCTCAGATCATCTGTTCTTTTGAGATATAGCAGTTAAGTGAGACTCCTGGGGATTTGCTTGAAATTATGCACATAAACAAACACTAAAGGCTATGGTTGGACAACTAATAATTAGATACAAAAGGAAACCAATCATGCCTCCACATTTTGTTTGGTCAACACTTGTTCCTATGAAATCTTCATATAATCTAGTAGACGATCTTATAGGAGTGTGATTAATATTTGAATTTTCTAGACTATATTTCTTCAGTAGTTCCTTTATGAATTTTGGTTGGTGAATAGTTCCCTTTTTAGCTTAATTTGTAACCCAAGAAAGAAATTTAACTCACCCATCAAACTCATATCAAATTCATTACTCATAAGCTTAGATAATTCTTGACACAATAACTCATTAGTTGCACCAAAGATGATGTCATCAACATATATTTGAACAAGAACTATATTAGTTCCTTTAGATTTTAAAAACAAAGCTTTGTCAACTTTTCCTCTTTTGAAATTGTTTTCCAAAAGGATCTTTGATAATCTCTCATACCATGACCGAGGTGCCAGCTTTAGCCCATAATTAAGAGCTTATCAAGCTTATAGACATGGTTTGGGAAATTATTGTTTTCAAATTCAGGGGGTTGTTCAACATATATATCATCATTTAATTAACCATTTAGAAATGCAGATTTGATATCCATTTGGTACAACTTGAATCCCATGTAGACATCAAATGCAATAAGTATTCTAATAGGAGTAAGTCTAGCAACAGGAGCAAAGGTTTCTTCATAGTCAATTCCTTCTTGTCGATTATATTACCTTTAATTACAAGTGTAACTTTGTTCCTAAAAATTGTTCCATACTCATCTAGTTTGTTTCTAAAAGCCCATTTTGAACCAATCACTTTTTGTTGTTTAGAAGAGGGAACTCATTTAACTTATCTTGTATAATAGTGATCTAATCAGAGTCTGTTAAGGCTTCTTCATGATTTCTTGGCTCTATCATTGATAGGAATGCATGAAATGCACAAAAGTTCCTTAACTGAGCGTACCTTTGGATATATCACTTATTATGAGTTCCATTGGATGTGATCTTTGATGTTTCAAAGGTTTAGGTTGAAGTTCTCTTATGGGAACAGGTTGTTCTTATTGAGTTCCTTAAGAGGAGGAAGAGCTTTGTTCGTTTGTTCCTATTTCTGCCATTGTTGAATCAATTCCTTCATCATTTTTGTTTGTATATTTTGTAGTAGGAACAAGAGCAACTCTATTTCCATGAGGAACAAGAACGACATTATTATGGATAGTTTCATCTTCTTTGTTTCTTTCCTCTTTTTCTCCTTTTTCCTCTCAAATCAATCACCTTCTTTTTCAGTTGGATGAGCCAAGCCTATTTCAAAATCTTCAACCTGCTTGCTTGGATCAAAGTTGTCAGATTCATCAAATATTATATGTACACTTTCTTCAACACACATAGTTCTTTTATTGTAAACTCTATAAGCTTTAATATGTGAAAAATATCCTAGAAATACTACTTCATCACTTCGAGCATCAAATTTTCCAAGAGTATCTTTCCTATTATTATGAATAAAACATTTACAACCCAATATTCTGAAATATGTAATATTGGGCTTTTTTTTTACCAAAATAAATTTCATAAGGAGTTTTATCAATTAAAGATCTCATCATGGCACGATTTATGATATACCCAAAAGTTCCTTGGAACATCACTAGCTATTAACTTAGTTCTAGTCATCTCCTCCAAAGTCCTATTTTTCCTTTCCACAACACCATTTTGTTGATGTGTTCTAGGAGCGAGACAATTATGGTCCAAGCCACGTTCCCTACTTAAATCATCAAATTTGCCATTTTTAAATTCCTTGCCATGATCAGATCTAAGATGCATCAATTTGTGACCACTCAAATTTTGAACTCTATTTGCAAAGACAAGAAACTCATCATAAGTCCCATCCTTACTAGAGGGAAAAATAACCAAAGTGAACCTTGAGTAGTCATGACCAATAACTAGCACATACCTATTACCACTTCTACTTTAAATCCTGACGGGGGCACACAAATCCATGTGAACTAATTCCAATGGCTTTGTGGTGCTCACAATAGTTTTAGATTTGAAAGAGGATCTTACATGCTTTCCATGGCACAAGCCTTGCAAACTTGATCAATATGACATTTTATAGATGGTAATTCCAAATCTAGATTTTTTTATCTAAGTTTGTTAAGCAATGAAAAACTAGCATGTCCTAGGTGCTTATGCCACAAAAGATGATCATCTTCAATAACACTAAAACATGTCAAATTGTTTTTAGGAACAAAGTCAAGATCCACAATATATGTGTTCCCTTTACTTGGTTCCTTCTAGGATGACATTCTTAGAGTTAATGTTAATGATCATGCATTTTTCACTATTAAATTTAACAACATTTCACTTGTCATAGAGTTGGGAAATGCTTAGAAGATTGTTCTAAAAGCTTTCTACTAGAAAAATGTTATCAATGGAATGTGATGGTGACTTACCAACATTACCCATAGCAACTATGTTACGTTTCATGTTGTCACCAAAAGTCAGATTTCCACCTTTACAGGATCAGAGTGAGAGAAATTTAGATTTGTCTCCTGTCATATGCGTTGAACAACCACTATCAAGATACCAAGTGTTGTTCCCCCTCATTCTAACCTGCACAAACAACTAGTGGTTAGTTGTAGGAACCCCTTTCTTTGCGGGTTCATGTTCTTGACTAGTATTAGATTTTGTAACCCATTTCATGTTGCTAGTTTCTACATTCTTGTTAATCATACCAGCTCTAAGTTGACACTGCATCATGTAGTGGCTAGTCTTGCCAGAATACATGCATATTTTATCACTATGTTTGTCAACGTACTTCTTTGGCTTGTTCCTTTTCTTGTGGTTATCGAAATCAAGGCCTTCTTTTCTTTTTGTTTGTGGTTTATGAATCCATTTAGGAACAACCATTACTTTGCTTCTGTTCCTTGCAACTTCAAGCTCCCTTTTGAGGTTACAAATCTGTTCCTTTAAAACGGTTTTTTCTTTGTTCAAATTTTCGATCTCAGATATGTAGCCGTTTAAAGGAGCTGATCTTATATCAAAGGAACTAAGAACAGGGACAAATTCCTTTAGATGAGATATGTCTAAATTAAATTAATCTGATAATTTTGGTTCTTAACAATTTAATAGTGTTCCTTGATTTTCAAGTTTTTATCAAATAGATCAAAGAACCTACTTTCAACATTTGTTCTCATACTCTTAAGCCAATCTATGTGTTCTTTGCAGACTTTAACAGCTTGTTCAGTTTGCTCACATTTTTCACATTCATCTTCGCATTCAAGAATTGCATCATAAATAATATCATAAATTTCAGGCCTAGATCTTTCATCTAAGTCACCTCCAAGTAAAATGTTGTTTTACCTCAACTTTTTCTTTATCTTCTCCTATGTCAGTGTTCACCATGAGGCAAAGATTTGCAGTTTCTTTATTTGGTTGGTCCTCTCCTTCCCTCGCCTCTAAATCTCCCCAAGCCGCTATCCTAGCTTTTCGGACATTTGCTTTAGAGAAAGGAGATTTTGCTTCCTTGTTCCTTAGCGCAAAACGTTCCTTGTTCCTTTCTCTGTTGTTGTCGTTTTCCTATAATGGACATTCCTTGATGAAGTGATCTATATTACCACATTTATGACAAGTAGCTTTGTTAGGTATTTTTGTTTTTACCTTTGAAGTTCCCATTCTTCATGTTCGTGTACATCTTTCGAAATTTTTGGAGCATGAGAGTTGCTTCTCTTCTTCGCTTTCAAAGTCCTCTTCATCATTAGCTTTTGGGGAAATGGATTTAGACTTAGATCTTTCACCATATTTAGTATCAAGGCATAGCTCGTCGGTCATCGCTGATCCAAATAGCCTAGTCGTTCCAAGTTGAACTTGGTGAAGTTTTTTGTTTCTTGTAAAGCGGTGACCTTATCCATCCATCTATTCATAGGAAGACTCCTAAGAATTTTTCGAACCTGTTCTTCAAAATAAATGAACTTTCCAAGGGAAGCTAACTCATTAGTGTTAGTGAAACGATTAAACACCTCTTGTATGCTTTCCTTAGACTTCATAGAGAATAGTTTATATTAATTCATCAGTAAATCAATTTTGGATCTTTTGACTTCATTTGTTCCTGTATGGGTTACTTCAAGTAAATCCTAGATTTGCTTTGCAGATTTGCATCCCATGATTCTATTGTGCTCATGGGGTCCAAGTCCACAATGCAAAAGTTTAACAACCATAGGATTAACTTCCATGTTTTCAAAGTCAGCTTTTTCATAATCGATAATGGTTTTGTTATTACCTCATTTTGATCATTAGTAGTTGTGACCTCAAAATCACCAACTTCAATGACCCTCCATACCCGATAGTTTTCGGCCTTGATGAATATCTCCATTATATTCTTCCAACAAGTGTAGAAATTCCCATTAAACATTGGAGGCCTTTGAGCCGAGTAACCTTCGTTGAGTTTCTCAGCAGTTGTTCTATTTTCAAGATCTTTTTCTCAATAGGATTTCCTACGTTTCGTGAGTTCTGGCTCGGATACCAATTGTTATTTCTGTAGGAACACTACAAGAGGGGGGTGAATTGTATGTTTAGAAATGAACGTACTTTTTGCGGAATTATTAAACTGAAATAGAAAAGCAAGCTAAAGGAATAAGCGAGATTTTTACGAGGAAAAACTTCCTAGGCCCAACAGGAAGAAACAACCTCGACCACAAGGGATTTTAAACTCAATTCTTTCACTAATTAGGCCAAACACCTTTGTTACAACCTAATTATACTTAGGGCCACAACTTGAGTTCCTAAACTCAAGTTCCTTAACAAAGAATTCCCTTAACATATGTTCCTCTCAAGTTCACTCGAAGTTATCTCTCTTTTACTTGCTTTACTCAAAGCTTCTCTTATACAAGATTTCACTGAAAATCCCCTTACCCCTTAACAAAAATTACAATCAATATTTAACTTAGTGGAAATAGAGTAAGTAGGCAATATGAACAGTTGACATTATAAGAGAATGAAGGCACTGACACTTTAATTACTTAAGCTCACTTAATCACTTCGTCGATCACACTTTAACTTAATTGAACATGTTCTTATAGATAGCAGTCATTTAGAATAAACGTGGGATTAATCATGGGTTAGTGGATTAGTGCATTAAACCACGGTGTTCCTTTGCTTGGGAAATAAGCAAAGACATTCACTACTTACTACACGTTCATGTTAATCGTGTAAAACCAACCCAACCACTTTCCTAAAATTTAACAATTAGTTAAACATGCGCACTAGTATTTTAGTTTATCCTAATCTAAATAAAACTGATTTAAAAATCTTGTTATCAAATATTTATTAAGTTTTTCTTTAAATACAAAAGATTTAATTTTTCAAACAAAATAAAATCTTTATATAACTGAAAAGATTTTCTTAAAAACTGATTTTAATTAGTCAGCTTTTTTCTTAAATCTTCCTAAATTTTAGCCTTAAACACTTAACTGATTTCGAAACATGTGAATTAGTGGCTTTGACTGCTCATTGGGTTCCTTTATTTCATTTTCAATTGTGCCAAGAAGTATATTCCTGTTGAAGGAACAGACAAATATTCTCTTATCATAACCTCAAGTTCCTAACCAATCTTACTCATTCCTTACATAGAAACTAAAGTACAAAGCTTTACTTGTTCCTTTTGCTCCAATGTAGACTCTAGTACCAGTTTCTTGAGCATCTTCATTAGTCTTGAAAATCTGGCCTCTTCACTTGATTTCTTCATCTAGACTTAGTATTCTCTTTATTCAATTTGTGATACCTTGCATCGTTCCATTCACTCAATAATTTGTTTGTTTTTAACTTAGTTTGAATTTTTGTTTCTTTGTCATCATCCAAACTATGGTTCAACACCCTCGAACTAGGGTAAAAATATCGATAAACAACCCATAAACTATTGAAACGAAAAACCACTCCGCGAAGACCATGTGCCAAATGCACGAGTCTTGCGTCACACACATGCTTCATGCGCCTAGCGCATGACCTTGCATGGTGAGCAAGCTTCATGTTCTAGGCGCACGTTTCTCTCATGGCACGCAAGACCTTTGCGTGTGGCACAATCCACACAAAGCTTTCGTGGTTCAATTTCGTCAGTTTATTTTCCTGTTTTCGATCTATCTTCGCATTTATCAGTCATAATCACTTTTAGGTCATCGTTTTCAAAAAAAAACTCACCTAATTTAAAGATGAAAATCGATCTTTCCATGCATATTGTCTAAGATCAAGTCTATCCTTAAATGTGTATCTGGATAAATTATCATGGTAGAGTTCGGGTCGTCAAACATCTCATCCCATCTTATCCATTCTATCTAACTTAAATCTTCCAACATATCTATCCTATAATATCCCATCCATTCCAAAAGAAAAATAATCATCTTCAAAATTAATCCCACACCATCTTCCATTCTATGTTTTCTGAAAATATTTGTGATCATCTTACCACACGTTAAAGAAAATCTTTTTCAAAATTAATCCATTCTTAATCACCATCAACTTTTCCAATAAAAAGAGAAAAACAAAGGGGGGAGGCTCTTTCAAAATTTGAATTTCAAAAATTATAAGCCCAACCCAATCCAATCCAATTAATTCAATCACAATTAGTGCATTCATCTAAGACCATATGCATTAATGTCCATGCATTCATCTTATGCCCATTCAAATTTAAGCCCATGCGTTCATATTAGGCCTACTTGTATTGGAGTCCATTTGCATCTTTATGTGAACCATGGTTTAAATCAAGCCCATGTCCACCCAATCCGAGTCTAATCCTAAGTCAAGCCCATGTCATCTCCCAGTCTAAGTCAAACCTTTATGCTAATCCCGGTCTAAGTCCAAACCAATATAGGAACAAGTCCAAAACTTAGTCCATAAAGTCCCAATCGAAATCCTAGGTCTAGTTTGCATCTTCATGTAAGCCCTAGTCAAGTCTAGTTCCAAACTAATATAGGATTGAGTCTAAATCCTAAGCCCATATATGCTTAGTCCAAATCCTAGGTCTAGCCTTAGTCAAGTCTAATTCCAAACTAGTATAGGACTAAGTCCAAAACATAAGTTCATAAAGGCCCAATTCATACCATAGGTCTAGTTTGCATCTCCATGTAGGCACTAATCGTGTCTAATTCCGAACATAAATCCATAAAGACCCAATGTAAATTTATAGGTCTAGTTTGCATCTCCATGTGAGCCCTAGTCAATTCCAATTTCGAACCCATATAGAACGAAGTCTAAAGTCTAAAATCTCCCAACATTTGAACCAAGCAAAACTAGTCATCCTTAAGACCATAACGACACCCTTTGAACCTAGCGAAGCTAGTGATCCTTAAGACCATAACGGCAACCTTTGAGTCTAGCGAAGCTACTAACCCTTAAGACCATAACGACACTTTTTGAACCTAGCTAAGCTACTCTTCCCTAAGACCATAACAACTTTCGAGTTTAGTGAAGCTACTCACCCTTAAGACCATATACCCTTTGAACCTAGCAAAGCTATATATCCTTAAAGCATAGTGGCAACCTTGGATTCTAGCAAAGCTACTCACCCTTAAGACAATAACGACACCCTTTGAACCTAGCCAAGCTAATCATCCTTAAGGCCATAACGACAACCTTTGACTTTAGCTAAGCTACTCACCCTTAAGACCATAATAGCACCCTTTGAACCTAGAGAAGCTACATCCTTAAGTCCATAATGGTTCAAATCCTGGAGTTTAGCGAAACTACTCCTCCCTAAGTCCATAACGGCCCAAATTTCGAGTCTAGCCTGCTTATTCTAAACATAAGTTCAAAGTCAAGTCTTCCTTAGTGTCTAGTATGCTTATCCTCAATAAGTTCAAACTCTAGTCACCCTTATTGTCTAGCATGCTTACCCTAAACGTAAGTTCAAAGCCTAGTAACCCTAAAGTCTAGCGAAGCTAGTTTACCTTATTCATAATGGCATGATCCTCGCGTTTAGCGAAGCTACTCATCCCTAAGTCCTTAAAGGCAACCCCTTTAGTCTAGCAAAGCTAGTATTCCTTATTGCCTTAAAAGCCCAATCATATGTCCAGTCTACTTGCGTAGTCCAGTCCATGTTTGCATTTGCATATAGTTAGGCCGATGTCTTCATCATGTTCAAGCTTATACTATTCCAAAACCCATATCCATTTCAAATCCTTCATCTCAAAATCATTTCTCAATTTCATTTCTCATTTCCATTTCTCATTTCCATTTCTCATTTCCATTTCTCATTTCATAAGTCATTTACAGAAATTTGCAAGGGAGGTCCATTCGATTTAGTTCAGGAATAGTTGAGAGATTACATCTTAGGAGCGCCTGAGAGATTACAAATTACGAGCGCCGAATGGAGAAACAAGAAGGTGAGCCCACTCCAAAACTCATCAAAAGAACTACCACCACCTCGACTTCAATTATAATCATGAGATTACTTTTGACTGCCTTCACAAAAGAGGTGAATCATTTATGTAGGGCCTACTCTAGATCCTGCACCTAAAAAAAATCCAGAAGGTGCAATCTAAACCTTTGCTTATAAGTACCAATAAATTAAACTAACAATCTATCTTTGCTTTCTTTGTTCTTTCTATTATTTTATTGAAGTTACTAACTTTCTATTCATGATGTAGATTGTTTACTTAGTCCTCGCGAGTGTTTTGATTGCTAATGAACATACCTATACACCCAACCCATATAGATTCTAGTCTATTGTGACCAATGCGCATCCAAGGCCAGCAACTTTTCTCAATAACTAACACAAGTTCTTCCGGCGCATTTTTATCGTCACTCATGCGCACCCCGAGAAATTTCGCAGGAGGTCACCCATCACAAGAGTACTCCCAGCTAGAAATGGCAATGGGTCAGACTTGGACCAGATTATGCATAATCCGACTCCAACCCAACAAGAACTTGGATTTTAAATCCGACTCTGACTCTGACAATCCGACTCTAAAAATTCATGTCCGATCCGACTTTAAATCCTAACATTCGACTCGACCAATCCGACCAATCCGACTTTTTCTCCGCCACATTTTTTAAAGAAAACTTGTCGAAAACCAAATTTATATTAACAACTTTTTGTCGAAACAACCTTTAAAATTTTTTTTTTCAAGAGAAACCTCAAACATAAAAAACTTTGTCGAAGAAACCCGATGACGTCATTCTCGACGTTCACCGATATTTTCCGGCGTTGACTCGCTTAATGATCCGAAAAATTTGCGAGAAACAACCTTTTACAATGCCTTCTTTGTCAGATGCAACCTTTTATAAATTTGTTTGCAAATTAAAACCTTAAACTTATTGTTTTTGTGAGATCAACCTTTCCTATTTTCCCGAATGTAGACACAAAATCGTGTCTCCCCATTGAGTACCCAATGATGAAACATTCCATAGTCCTAATTGGTCCGATCCAAAGCAAGAGAAATCGAATAAACTAAGCCCAAAAGCATTTCTAAAATCTAAAGTCTTTTTATTAGTTTAAAACAACCCAAGCCCAAATTTAAAGCCCAATTAATTATTCTTGATAATTAATTGCATTTTTAATATTTTAATATTAATTATTCTCGATAATTAATATTTAAAGGATTTTTCGAAAATCAGATTTTTATTCTTAAAGAGAGTTGATTTCGAATTTCAAAGGAAATCTTTTATCGAATTTCGAATCTTAAAAAAATAAAAAAATCGACCAGAAAGCAAGTGCACGTGATGCAAAGTTGTGCGTGTGATATACAATTTTATTTTATCCTTTTGATTCGTTTTCGGTTTCCTTTGCCTATGAATACCTCGTTTCTTCACACGATTTTTCACAATGCTTTCCTACGACTTCTACATATACTCTCCCGTACTCAAACTCATATTCAAACATTTAAAATACATTCAAACACATGCATACCTTTAAATTTCCTATTTCAGGCTTCAAGATTGCTCATCCTTCAGATCGTTGCATAAGACCCAGGCGACAAAGGTATAATTCCTGAGGGTCAATTCCAATTAGTTCCATTATTACTAACAATTTACTTGTCACAATGTAGATCTTGAAGGAATTAACACTATTTTGTACATTCAAATCCTAAGTCTTTGCTTTTTATTTATTTTCTTTATTATTCTTATGCATGATTGTATGTTTTAATGCTTTCATCACCTCACATTATTATTATTGCTAATCAAAGACCTAAAGAATTATTCTCATGCCAAATAAGAAAAAATGGATAATTTGATCAGGATCCCTCTAATCTAATTGCTTTAATAACATGTGACCAAAAATTAGTCTTTTGTTTGTTTAATGAACCAATATAGACTAAATATTATATTGCACTCACATATTATGTGGTTGTTTATTTGCATAAAACTTGACATGAATTGATATTAAGCAGAGGACATCAATGGGCGAACTTGAATCCTGATCGTATTCATACCATCACCCGAACTCAATCTATTGTTCATTGACCATTCATGAAGTCATGACGGGGAAAACTACATTGGATAAGTCCGTATGTTGTCCCTACGATTTCCCGATATCCAATTAGGTTTATGATTCTTCCTTTAATGACGTGTTGGCGACTTCAAAACATTTTTCAACATAACCTTTATGATGAGGTAGTCAAATACGTGTCATCCCACATACGCGAATAAAAACAAGCCTACAATTTGGCGACTCCACTGGGGAGAATTTCTAAAAAAACATTTAACTGAGTGGGTGAAACTAGAAAAATACGAATTATACTTGTTTTATGCATACTATTAAATAACATTACAATTTTGCATATATATTCATGGCTACTGAATTTAAGCCACTATAAGGATAGTCTTCCTTGCCTCATTAGCGCATGTTCTGCGTGAGGCTACGCCCGGGGCGTTTGTGCTTTGTCCTTCCGAAAGCTTCCTGATCGATAATGTTAGATCTTAGCCATAAGCAAACCTACCCAACCATGGCATTGTTCTCTTGTTACTGACTCGAGAACTGGAGTGCCTTATTCTCGTGGCCACCTTTATAAGCAAAGATACGAAACGTGGGATCAATCTCTTAGTCATGGACCCTTTTAAGCCTTAACTTCAACCTAACCATAGTTGAAACGTAGAACTAGACTGTAGGTTGAGAACTTTTGCTATCATGTTATATGACATTTGCTTGTGATTGCGATTTTTGCCTGTTATTAACTTGTCAAAACGTTGATGTGTATTGCATCTATAATCTTGTCTAAAAAGATCGTGAAAATTGATAAATCTTCACCGAATTGGCAAATTGCATGCCGGAGTGCATTACGCCTAGCGCACAGCCCTGCGCCGGACACATAGGGTTCACTCCGAGCGCACTCAGGTGCGTGGCGCCCAGCCTTTACGTCTCATGCTATTGCCAATTCGGTCAATAAATCCATCATAATGTCCTATTTATCGTCTTGTCCCGAAATTATGTGGAATTAGCCAAAACCTCGCCTAAATAGTCAAATAGCATGCCGAGGAGCAAAGGCGCCTAACCCATTGAGTTGCGCCCGGTGCACCGCTATCATACGGACGCACAAAGCTACGCGCCACGCGCAACGTTGTTGCGAGGCACGCATCCTGTGCATCTCATGTTTATGTCGATTTAGTCGGCGTAGTGGTCAATTCTATATTTTTTCATCTACATTCATGTAAAGTCATGATTGTTCTTAGAGTCCTTTTGCCAAAAATCAAACTCACCTATTTCAAACAAAAAAATCAATCTTTTTATACATATCCTCTAAGGTTGAGTCTATCCTAAAAATTGCATCTCGATAAATGATCATGATAGAGTTAGAGTTGTCATGCATGTCTACCTCCTCCTATCTTATCCCTTCTAACCAACTAATTTTCCTTATCATACCTACCCTATCATATTCCATCTTTTTCAAAAATATATATATTTCAAAATCAATCCTACACACTCTTTTATTTTATCTTTTTCGAAAATATATATTAATCATCATAATACCACACATTAAGAAAATATCTTTTCAAAATTAATCCATTATCTTTTCAATAAAAGATAAAAACAAAGGGGTCCATTTCAAAAACGAATTTCAAAATTTCTAAGCCGAGTCAATGCCAATTAATCCATTAACTAAACCTCTCACTCCAATCCATTTGCATTCATCTTAGACCCATGCGCGTTAGAGTTGACTTGCATTCATTTCAGGCCCATGTGCATTAGAATCCATTTGCATTCATCCTAGGCATTTGCATCTTTATGTGAACTGATGTGACCAAGTTATATGCGATTATAGAGTGTTGAGAAGTCCATTTTACTAAGGTTTAAGGTTTAAGAAGGAGAGTTTTACTCATCTATACCTTAGTGTGGAGAGGAGGGAGTTATGATGAATTTGCGATATTAGAGGAGATTTAAGGATATTTTGTGGTTATATGTGTTTATGATCATTTACAGGTGGATTTCCATCCCGTGTTTGCGATCCATTCAACATAAAAAGATCACAAAGTTCATTGGAGCCTAGAGTTATATGGTGGAAGCATCCAAGTTCATCCTATTTGTGGCTCTACGGCATTGTTTGCCCACCATGGGCGTTGAAGAGCCCACCTCGAGCGTTTGTGGAGAAGGTTGGATGCTGGGCAGTAGCGAGTGCCCGAGCTGGGCACCTCACACGCACGGCCCGCGCTCATCGAGCAGTGGAGTATCATGCGCAGCATAAGATGCCCGACTCGCGCACAACAAGTGCACGACTCGCGCATATCGAGTGCAAGCATAATCTTGGCAGTAGCCAAAGCCCGAGCCGCGCACCATCAGCGCACGAGTCGCGCGTTGCGAGCGAAGGAATAAGATTGTCAGCATCGAAACGCCCGATTCGCGCACCAGTATCGCGCGACTCGCGCACTTCGAGCGAAGCTAAAGTTTTGGGCAGGAGCGAAGGCCTGACTCACGCGTGTGGAGAGCCCGACTCGCGCACTTCGACGCGGCTACGACTCTTCGACAGTTTTCAGTTTTCCTTGAGGTTTTATTAATGAGAAAACGTTTTGTTGGATGACTTGGAATTTCGGAACTGAATTAGAGAGTAGAGAGAAGAACAACTCTAATCCCTATCTTCCCTTGTTGGAGTTTTCGAATCATTCGTTTGAAGATTTCTTCGATGGATGCTATGTCGATCGTAGCCTAAATCTAGTCTTGAGAACGGTTAATCAAGCTTCGGTCTATTATTGTGAGGTTTCTCTTTGTTAACTTTTCTTAATTATAATTGTGATTTCTTGGTTTTGATCTATGATTATTGTATGTATTGCTAGGAGTACTACTAGTTTATACATCCGATTTATCTGTTGCTAGAATTTAGAATTGATGCCGATTCATCTGTTCTTCTTTCATGAGTAGCTTTCTAGGGTTTGATTAATGAATCTGATTATTCTTGATTAATAACTAGAGAAATCACAATTTCCAATTTGAATAGGTTGTGCAATCAATTTGTTAATTGGCTCTTTGTTTCCTAGTTCGTTGACGTTCTATTGATTTGAATTTAATCTCTGATTAGATTAGGTTAATCTTTAGTTCAAGTTTTATGATCATCTGATTGTGATTGTTTAACAATACTTTTGAGGGAAAGGAATTTGATTTCCAGCTTTGAGTAATTAAGAATAAAGTTACACATTTGAGAAACCAATGATCAATAGTATGAATCGAAGTGACCATTAACCGAACTCAAGATTCTTCTCTTCTTGATTACATCACTTCTTTATTATACTTTAGTTCTTCGTATTTAGTTATTCATTTCTTTAATCCCAAAACCCCCATTTGATCTATTATAAGCACGAGTTAGTCCCCAAGTCTCTGTGGATTCGACCCTACTTGCCACTTACATTTTTTTGTATTGGAAAGAAGGAAAATAAACTTTAATCTTTGGTAGCGCATACGACCGCGTCCCACCATGAACCCTAGTCTACGTCAACCCCATTCTTAGTCCAATCATAATCCATTTCCAATGTCAAGCCCATGTGCATCTCCAAGTCTAACGTCAAACTAATATAGGAGTAAGTCCAAAGTTAGGCCTATATAAGGCCCAACTCATATCCTAACTCTAGTCAAGTCCGATTCCAAACCCATATAGGACGAAGTCCAAATTCTAAAACTCTAAATCTCCTAAGTCTAGCGAAGCTTACTTCTTGAAGACCATAAAGGCAAATCTTGAGTTTAGCAAAGCTAGTCACCTTTTAAGACCATAACGTCACCCTTTGAACCTATAAAGGCACTCTTTGAGTTTAGCGAAGCTAATCACCCTCTAAGACCATAATGGCACCCATTAGACCTAGTGAATCTAGTCATCCCTAAGACCATAATCGGCACCCTTTGAATTTAGCGAGGTTATTCACCTTTTATGACCATAATGGCACCCTTTGAACCTAGCGAAGCTAGTTATCCTGAAGACCATAAAGGCACCCTTCGAGTTTAGTGAAGCTACTCCTACCTTACATTTATAATAGCCCAAATGCTCCAATCTAGCGTAGCTAGTCTACTGTAATTAAGTCCATAATGGCCCAAAACCCTTATCGCCATAGAAAGCCCAGCCATCGAGTCCAATCTGCTTGCATAGTTCAGTCCAGTCCATGTCTGTATTTGCATACAATTAGGCCCATTCTACTCCAAAGCCCATACCTTTCCCCGTTTCTATCTCTCTTTTCCATTTCCCATTTCCCATTTTCCATTTCCATTTCACATTTCCATTTCTCATTTCCATTTTCATTACTCATTTCAAAAAAAATTATTTCTTAAAATATGCAACGTCCATTCGATTTTTGTTCGGGACATGTTATGAGGGTATACCTGGGGAACGTCCAACGAAAAGAAACAAGGTCAACCTACTCCTAGACTTGTCAAACCAATTCTCACTTTTTCGCACAAATCTTCCGAAACTTCGAATCATCATCCAAGATGGGAGACACTTCTGTACAACTCAATGCAATCATGACTCAGCTCCAACTGATGAACTCTCGTCTTGAGGAACAAGACAAAGAGATCAAGATGCTGAGAGAAAAGTAGAAAACAGAGGAAAGAGAAGAGGAAGACACTCCAACACCACCACCCCCTTTCAAGTCCAAGACTAATTTGAGGTTCGAAAAACTCGAGCAATTGATCCAGTCAATTTCTACATCGAGAGTTAGGCTCATGGCCATGACATCATTGATACTGAACTGAGGGAAAAGCTCCCTAAAAAGGTAGCATTGGGTGAACTCCCAAAATTCGAGGGGGTTGAAGACCCATATGATTATTTGAGAGCCTTTTACATCTCCATGGCTCTCCAAGGCATGAGCAAGGACCTGTTTGTTTATGTTTTCCCCTTAACGTTGGATGCACATCCATCCAAGTGGTTTAGATCACTAAATAAGACAAAGTTGAATGACTGGGACAACATCAAAGAAGAGTTCCGCAAGCAATATATCTACAACACTTAGAGTTGGAGTTAACTAAACAAAGCTCCAACAAAAGTTGCACAGATGACTAACAGGCCCAGTGAAGAGGACCAAGTCTGAATGGTGATCCGTAACCTGCAGTTTAACTACAGAGAACACATTAATTAAATTCTAACCTATAAAGTCTTTCATGAATCTCTTCAAGGTTGGTCTACCGATTGAGGAAGAGGTGCAAGCCTCTAAGAATAAGGGTTATAATAATAATGACCCTTTCAAGAATAGTAACAACAACCCTTCTAGCTCAAAGAGCAATTGTAATACTCCGTATTTTTGGGAGTTATTTTGATAAATAAGAAAATATAACGATTATGGTTGAAACTATTTTTATTAAGCGAGTAATATTATTCACAAAAAAATATAGTTTGGGTAAGCCTACAATTATAATTTAACTATACAACCTACTTTTTGTATCTAACTATATTATAAGTCGGTTTTATTTTGTTTTTCCAAATAAATAAAATAAGAAATAAGAATTTAATTTGAAAAACAAATCCTAGTGAGCATAGGTTTCTCATGATATAAATAAAAAAGAAAAAAAAAAGAAACAAAACCCTATTTTCTTTTCAATCAGTCGTTTTACCTTCAAAGATTTTCTCTCTTCTCCTCTTTTCTTCTCCCTCGTCACCTTCCTCCTTCTCCACCATCACTCTTCTTTCTCCTCTCCTGCACTACTTCTCTTATCCCCTCCCCTGAGTCTTCTTCGTCGTCCTTAGGGTGTGCAAGTCAAGAGTGTGGTGTGAGGCTTGCGGGTCGTGCGAGAGGTCGATGAGTGTGCTCTGTGCGAGGCGACGCTTCGCGTGTGGCTCGAGGGTGTGTCGAGTCGTCGCTGTTGCGCGTCGAGTCGAGTTGTGGGTCGAGGAGTGCGAGTCGTCGCTGCTGTCGAGTCGAGATGTGGGTCATGCGGTGTGCGACGTGTTGTGTGTGCGAGGTTTGTGTGTTGTAGGGTGTCGTGCAGTGTGTGTGATGTGCGTGTGGCGGTTGCTCTTGCCGGCTGTTCCTCACATTGCCGGTGGTTGTTGCCGGCGAGTCGATCCGGTATAAAAAAATAAAATTCTTTTCTTTTCTACTTTAATTTAATTGTAAATTCTAATTTTCTAATTCTTATATATATGTTGGATGAAGTTTTTATTATAAATAAGGTATAGTATAAGTTAAAAAGAAATCATATTTACAAACACATTATTATTAGTTCCTAAATATGTTAGATTCAATAACGATTATGAAAAGAAGGTTTAATGTTGTGTTTGATATTTTGATGATGCCAAATACTTAGGTTAATTTTACAATATATTTTTTATTTTGTGAAAATATAAAATACCAAAAATAATGTAATGTTTAATTTTGTATTTATATCTTGTGGAGAAAGATTAATTATTTAATCTAAGTCAAGATATTTAATTTATACACTTTGAATTTTTATTATATGGTATGTTTAATATTCTATTAACTTAGAGTCATTGTATAAAAAATTCTTTAAGTTATTAGATGTTTTTGTTGCTGTTGTTGTGTGTGCAAAACAGTTGGAAATTGCGGCGCATAATTTGTGGAGCTAACTCCTTAAGGTTCTCCAACTAACTCCTCCATCTGCGCATAACTTGCCGGAAGATAGTCCACCAACGGCAAAGTGGAGTGGTTTTATTTCCGTTGCAAAAAGAGTGGAGGAAGGGCAGCGAAAATCATGCCATAATCCCCATTACTCCACTAGCGCCTTTTGAGGAGAACATGGAGCACAACATGTCCAGATAAAGGAAGGATTGCAGCAACTATATAAGAAGAAATAATTTGAAGAAGGAAGAAAAAGAGAGAATTGTCATGCGATATAGTCTATCATTACTTAGAAAGTTTTTTTTCTTGTAATTTCCTCTTTATTCAACATACTCATAATTGTAATATTCATAGTGTTTGGGTAAGAGAAGAATTAGAGAATATCCTTGTATTCAAGAGAGAGAAAGAAAGAGAGAAGACTTCGAGTGAAGTCAAAAGTGAGTGTCATTAGTTCAGGGGGAACTCAGTGACTGGGGAACAAGTTCCTAATGGAACAGAGAAGGTCCAGTATTAGGTTGTCAAAAAGAGAGTCTTTTGGCCTAGTATATTACAGAGAGTTTGAGTCAAAATCCCTCGTGGTCAAGGTTTTTCTTCCAATTGGGCCTGGGAAGTTTTCCTTGTAAAAATCTCGTGTGCTTGTCTCTTTCTAATTTAAAGTTTGTTTTAATTCCGCATTACAAATCGAAAATTTCTTCTAAACTACAATTCACCCCCCTCTTGTAGTTGGCCTAGTGTTCATACATGAATAACAATTGGTATCGTAGCCTAGTTCCTCCGTAATCGCCTAAGAGATTGTACTTGGAAAGATGAACACAACGGGAGAAAAGCTTCGATCAAGGGTATTCAACTCAACGCCCACCCATGTTCAATGGCAAACATTATCCATAGTGGAAGAACCGTATGGAAATATTTATTAAAGCTGAAAATTACCAAGTGTGGAAGGTAATTGAAATTGGTGACTTTAAAGTCACAAAGAAGAACGAGAAAGGGGAGCCGATTCCTAAACCCCTCGCCGAATTTGACAAAGAGGACTTCGACAAAATGGAGATGAACAACATGGCCAAGAAGCTACTTCATTGCGGTCTTGGTCCCCATGAACACAATTGAGTCATGGGATGCAAGACTGCAAAGCAAAATGTGGGAACTCCTTCAAATTACTCATGAAGGAACAAGCGAAGTGAAACGATTAAAGATCGACATGCTCATGCATAAGTATGAATTGTTTCACATGAAACAAAAGGAGCCTATTCAAGATATGCTCACTCGCTTCTCAAACATTATAAACGAACTTGAATCTCTGGGAAAGATAATCTCCCCAGAGGAATAGGTCCGGAAGATTCTAAGGAGTCTACCACAAGATGAAAAATGGATGGCCAAGACAACATCACTGTTGGAAACCTAGGACTTCACAACGTTCAACATTGAACAACTAGCTGATTTCTTGATGACCCATAAGTTACATCTCTAAACTCATGAAACTGAATCATCAAAGCCTAAGCTTGTGGCCCTCGGGACTGAGGAACAAGAAGACTCAGAAACTGATGATGAAGAAGTTCTTCAACAAGAACTACAAAGGAAAGGTTGCTAAGAAACCAACAAAGTTAAGCTGTCACAAGTGTGGAGGCCTTGAACATTTCATCAAAGAATGTCCTCAATGGGAAAACGAGAAAGCTAAAGGAAGATACAAAGAGAAGGGCAAGGAACAACAAAGATCATTTTCGAAAAATGATATGAAGAGAGCCATGGTAGCAGCATGGGGAGAGTCTGACTCAGAGGAGGAGCAGGAACAAACTCAGGAAGAAACTTCCCATCTATGTCTCATGGCAAATATCGAAGAAAAAGTGAAATCATCTAACCCCAAGGTACGCTTTAATTCCATTGAAGAGGAACTTATAGAATTGAATAAAAGCCAGCTAATAAAACTTTTGCTAGAAATCTTAGATTATTACAAGGATGTATGTGGAAAAAGAGATCAAATAACTAACGCCTTGAAAATCACTAAGAATCACTCAAATTGGCATAACTCACTCAAATGTGACACTGAAAAAAGATTCTTTGCACTTTTTGACAAGAGTAGAGCTTATCAAGCTGCTTTTGAAAAGGTCAAAAATGAAAATTATCTTTTGACTTTAGAACTCGCAGAATTGAAACTGTTTGTTCCTGAAAGAAGAGTCTCTTTATCTAATACCAGAAATATTGCTGAAAATTTGAAAAACGATTTTAATGATATTTTTCAAGAAAATCTGGTATTAAAGAAGAAACTGGAGCCCTCAAGGAACAAACTTCCTGACCCAATCTCATGGATACAAAAGTATCAAAACAAAGGGAGAGATAATCTGTGTTTCAATCATAAAAAGAAGAACAAAAAGAAAAAATATGTTGATATGCCAAATAGTAAAATATGTTCTTACTGTGGGAA
This sequence comes from Beta lomatogona, assembly GCA_947646795.1. Taxonomy (NCBI): domain Eukaryota; kingdom Viridiplantae; phylum Streptophyta; class Magnoliopsida; order Caryophyllales; family Amaranthaceae; genus Beta; species Beta lomatogona. The sequence goes on along the minus strand of CANSNZ010000525.1, from coordinate 24,550 downwards.
CAGTGGTCACATTGTGTCTGACTGTTCCACCAGAGAAGAACGTATTGAGAGGAACACGTACCTAGTGAAAAAGGTATGGAAAATTAAGAAAGGCTCAAGTCCAATAATGGAACCCAAGCTAGACTGGGTTCCTACAACTAACTAGTTTGCTATGGTACAGGCTGAAGTGAGGGGGAACAACTTGTGGTACCTCGATAGCGGTTGTTCTAAGCACATGGCAGCAGATAGATCAAAATTTCTCTCACTTTCGGTCTTCAATGGAGGAACTGTGACCTTTGGAGACAATCTTACAGGAAACACTATAGCAGTTGGTAAGATTGGTAAATCTCAGTCACATTCCATATATAATGTATTTTTGGTCGAGGGTTTAAAACATAGTTTACTTAGTATATCTTAGTTTTGTGATAAGGGAAATACAGTGAAATTCACTAATGAGTCTTGTGTAGTCAGCAATGAAAGTACAGGAACCAAGATCCTTGAAGGAACGAGGAAAGGGAACACCTATATGGTTGACCTGAACCTTGTTCCTAGGAATAATCTCACATGCTTGAGTGTGATCGAAGCTGATCCTTTTCTGTGGCACAAAAGATGTGGTCATGCAAGCCTGTCCCTACTACATAAACTAAGTGGGAATGACTTGGTGGTTGGTCTACCAACTATTAAGTCACTAAACCACGATGCTTGTGATTCATGTGTCAAAGGCAAACAAGTGAGATCCTCATTCAAATCCAAGAAAATGGTAAGCACACAAAGTCCATTAGAACTTCTTAACATGGACTTATGTGGCCCTGTACGCATCCAAAGCCGATCCGGTAAGAAATATGTATTAGTCATAGTAGATGATTTTTCAAGATACACATGGGTTATTTTTCTTCAAGTAAGGATGAAGCGTTTGATGAATTTCTAACCTTTGCTAAAAAGATACAAAGAACTAGTGGTTTTAAATAAAGCATTTAAATCTGACTATGGTACAGAGTTTGAAACTCCAAGTTTGATGAATTTTGTAGCAATGAAGGTTTAGATCATAATTTCTCAGCTCCAAGAACACCACAATAGAATGGTGTAGTCGAAAGGAAGAACCGAACTCTAGAGGATATGGCAAGGACAATGATAATTGCAAGCGGTCTTCCGAAGAATTTTTGGGCTAAAGCAAGTGAACACAAAGATGCTACATCATCAATCGTGTCATGCTAAGGCCAATCACCATGAAGACTCCCTATGAGCTACTTAGAGGAAGAAAACCCAATATTTCTTATTTTCGTGTTTGCGGATGTAGATGTTTTGTACATAACAATGGAAAGGACAACTTAGGAAAGTTTGATGCTAGAAGTGATGAGGCTATTTTCCTAGGTTATGCCTTAAGTAGTAAGGCTTATCGTGTCTACAATAAGCGAACAATGTGTGTCTAGGAAAGTGTCCATGTTATTTTTAATGAAACTAACTCACTGCAGGAACAGAGTCACAATGATAACTTTCAAATTGGTTTGACTCGTCCTAATGAGTTTTAATCAAAATGATGAGGAACTAACCCCTGCAGGAAAAGAGAAGAAGCAAGTTCCTGATCCTGATAACCCTATGTCTGATCCCCTTGAGGAACAAGCAACAGAAGGAACTCAGGAGGATCAAGGAACTCCTGATCCAGAAGAAGATCAAGAGAATTAATCACCTCAAGAAACTTAAGAAGCAACTAGGAGATTTGATCCAAAGCCTTGGAAACTCCAAAATTCTCATCCTTTAGAATTGATAATAAGTGACATTGAAAAGGGAACTCAAACGAGATCCCAATTGAAGAATTTTTGTGCTTTTCACGCTTTCTTATCTATGACAAAACCTAAGGACCATATGGAAGCGCTCAAGGAGGCTGATTGGATCAACGCTATGCAAGAGGAGCTAAATGAGTTCTAGAGGAACAAGGTATGACACCTGGAGACAAAACCAAAGAACCGTAAGGTTATAGGACTAAAATGGGTCTTCAGGAACAACCTTGATGAGCATGGAACCGTGGTAAGGAACAAGGCCGACTTGTTTCCAAAGGTTATAATCAATAAGAAGGTATTGATTTTGATGAAACCTTTGCTCATGTTGCTAGAATAGAAGCAATTAGAATTTTGATTGCCTTTCTTTGCCTTTATGGGATTTAAGTTGTACCAAATGGACTTCAAATGTGCATTTCTAAATGGCTTTTTAATTGAAGACGTCTATGTGGAACAACCTCCTGGATTTGAAAATCCGAACTTCCAAATCAAGTCTATAAGCTTGATAAAGTTCTTTATGGGCCGAAACAAGCACCTAGATCTTGGTATGAAAGGTTGTCAAAATTCCAACTTTCACATGATTTCATAAGAGGTAAGGTTGATAGAACCTTGTTCCTTCGATCAAAAGGAACAGACATATTAGTAGTCCAGATTTATGTTGATGATATTATTTTCGGTGCTACTAATGATCTTCTTTGTAAGGAGTTTGCTGATCTTATGAGTAGTGAATTCGAAATGAGTATGATGGGAGAGTTGAACTTCTTTTTGGGTTTGCAAATTAAGCAAACTGAAAGAGGAAAAATGATCCATTAACAAAAATATGTTAAGGAACTGTTCAAGAATGGACTGGAACATTCAAAAACCAACCACACTCCCATAGGAATAGGAACAAGGTTAGATGAAGATTCAAATGGTAAGTGTGTGAATGAGAAGCAATATCGAGGTATGATTGGCTCATTACTTTACTTAAGTGCAAGTAGACACGATATTTCTTTTAGTGTTGGTTTATGTGCTCGCTTCCAATCAAATCCCAAAGAATCTCACTTAACAACAGTTAAGAGAATACTAAGGTATTTGAAAGGAAGTGATGACTTATGTTTGTTCTACCCTCGAAGTGATATGTTTGACCTAGTAAGCTATTCGGATGCGGATTATGCTGGAGACTTGGTTAGCCGCAAGAGCACATCAGGCATTGTCCAGTACCTAGGATCAAGCTTGGTGTCATGGAGCTCAAAGAAGCAAAAAACTGTTGCCTTATCCACAGCAGAGGCAGAGTATGTGGCTGCTGCTGCATGGTGTACCCAGGTCCTTTGGATCAAGCAACAAGTAAGAGATTTTGGCATTAAGTTTGAGTGTGTTCCTATCTACTATGATAATACTAGTGTTATTTGTATCTCTAAGGATCCAGCTCATCGCTCAAGGGTCAAGCATATTCACAAAGAGACATCATTTCCTTAAGGATAATGTAGAAAAGGGTCTTGTCAAACTTGAATTTTGTCCAACTGAAATTCAAATAGCTGACATTTTGACTAAACCACTTCCTAGAGAACAATTCGAGAAAATTCGCTAAGAGCTAGGGATGATTAGAATTCATTAAGTGTGCTACTTCAAATAAAACCCTTAGTTACAAGATTACACTAAGTGGCCTATAATATTTTGTGAATTTAATCACTCATTATACAGTCATTGTAAAGGACACACATTAGTCTTCATAATACTCCCCTTGTTGTCCATGCATATACTTGAGTAAAAATAGAAAGGTTGCTGTACATATAGAATGAACATGTTACATGCATGAGTTCACTCCTTCTACTCTTTTCTTTCTTTCCACGTGAATATTATTTTTATTCTATTTTCTCTTCTACCATTTATTATCCTCCTTCATTCATCCCCCCACAAAATTTTTTAATGACAACGTTTCACCAAACGTTCTTGTACAAATCTAAAACTAAAATCAATTCACCGGATTTAAAGATGGAAGGGAAAAGCCACATTTAATTCCTCTTCACAATTCCCATAAATTCCGCCCCAAAATAAAAACCCATCAAATCAAACCAAAATTTACACAGTAAATTAATCCCAAAACCATTAGCTCTGCAAAACCGCCTTTCTCTCTCTCTCTCTCTCTCTCTCTACACAATTCTACCATCTTCATCTTCCTCACCTAAAACCCTAAATATCCCGCAAAAGAAAAACCTCCGAAGACACCAAAAAATTTTCGACTGAAAAATCTTCACCCCCGGTGGATTATAATGAAAGCGGGAATGAATCTTCCAACTCCAATGAAGATTCTATGGGTTCTCAAGCAAATTCTGCGGAAAATGAAGTGCTCTATCCAAAGAAAGAATAAGATTTTGGATGATGCTGAAACAGAGCAAAAAAAGAAAATCTTGATACCTACCAAAAGGGGTAAGAAATCAAAATCCTCTAAGTATATCATTGGGTTTTGTGTCGATTTCACCTGGTGCAAGAAAGTAAAGTGGAGTTAGTTTCTTGATCTGGTTAAGTTTTAAAAAATGGGTCAAAGTTTTGAGTTTTGATGAGGGTCTTTATGAGAATGAGAAGAGTGAGTTTGTTGCTAAGTTTGAAAATAACGAGGGTTTATGCATAAGTGTTGTCGCTGGGAAATTAGTTAAGTTCAATGTAAAGAACTTAGGGGAATGGTTTGATGTACCTACTGAGGGGTACAAGGAATATGTGAAGGGTAGGGCTAAGCTAAATGTGAATAGGCCTTCAAACACCACTATTTTGAGTTACTTTGGGGGTAAAGAGTCTGACTAGTCCCTAGATCAGAAAGATCTCTCTCCTTTTCATAAATTTTTATTTCACTTAGTTTGGCGCTTTATTCTGCCAAGGACCTCCAAGAGGACTCAAGCGAGCCTCATGGATCTCTCTTTGGTGTTTTGCCTTGCTAAGAACATAAAAATAAACTTCCCTGCTTTAATGATTTCTCACCTTTCCTATTGCATCTCCCACAACACCAAAGTGGGTTATGCTAATCTGATTTATGTTATCCTCAAGAAGAATCAAATTAAACTCCCATCTAGTACCTCTTTTGATCTAGAGCCTGATAATTATTTGACTAAGGAAACCTTATCCAGTCTGTCTTTTAGGGTACAGGGTGGGATGTTAGAATTTGAGGTTGTTGAAACAAAGGGGAAGGTTGAAACTGGGATAAAGCGGAAGTTAGAGGAGGAGGTCAGTACTGAAGGATCGAGGTATGTGCGTAAGAGTCAGAGAATTGCTGAGACCAAGGCTCCTAAGGAACAAGGTCCAGGAGCAGTTCATATTGATCTTGATGAGGATTAAGCTCCTTCAGGATCGAGGACTGTTGATTTTCCTCTTCTCTCCACCACTGGTCTTCATGGTATACCGCATACAATTTAGGAGTCTCTGTCTCTTCTTCACACCAGGTACGGGTCTTGAAGCTAGGGTTGCCCGTGTTGATATTCGGCCTTTAGCAGATCCTTGCACGTGTGCAAAGAAGGAGAATCACTGTTCGAGAAGATTGATTATGTGGTCGGTGCTTTCCTTGTCCGTCCCAAGCCTTCTAAGCCCTCCAATCCCTAATTCCCTTCCCTAATTAATCCGATGAAACAATTTTTTTGGTTAGGTTTGTATTAAAACAATGGTGACTAGTTGTTACTCTCTTTTATCACCCATTCTTTTTGGTGATAAAATGTTTTGGTTTATATCTCTTCTTTCCTTACTTATCTTTCTTTGTGCTTTCTTCTTTTTCTTTTTTTTTATCTTGAACTCGGTTTGTGCATTTTTCATGACTATGTGCTTTAATCTCATCTTTTTATGCGCTTTATAATGTTTGGATGGCTAGTATTATTAGATGAGTGTTTGAGCTACTACGCATTGACATTATTGTAAATGATTCACTCTTAGAGTACTGCTGGGTATTTATTGTTTTCGATGATGACAAAAGGGGGAAGACGTAGAGTGGCACATAAAAATTCAAATTCTAGTCCTCTTTGGTTCTAGGTGATGCTTTTTGGATTTTTCTTATTCAAAACTGATGTATGTTAGTATTTGTTGTCTGTTAGTTTAGTACTAGATTTATGTTCTTAGTCTTTTGTTAGTTTTGCTTTTTAAAGTAATTAGCTCTTGATTTTTTTGCTTTAGTTATCTTATTTTTCTTATTTTGTTTTTATATGCCTCATATTTGCCATCATCAAAAAGAGGGAATATTATTGTATTTGATGTTTTGATGATGCCAAATACTTAGGTTAATTTTACAATATAGTTTTTATTTTGAGAAAATATAAAATACCAAAAATAATGTAATGTTTAATTTTGTATTTATATCTTGTGGAGAAAGAATAATTATGTAATCTAAGTCAAGATATTTAATTTATACACTTTGAATTTTTATTATATGGTATGTTTAATATTCTAGTAACTTAGAATCTTTGTATAAAAGATTCTTTAAGTTATTAGATGTTTTGTTGCTGTTGTTGTGTGTGCAAAACAGTTGGAAATTGCGGCGCATAATTTGTGGAACTAACTCCTTAAGGTTCTCCAACTAACTCCTCCACCTGCGCATAACTTGCTGGAAGATAGTCCACCAACGGCTAAGTGGAGTAGTTTTATTTCCGTTGCAAAAAGAATGGAGGAAGTGCAGCGAAAATCATGCCATAATCCCCATTACTCCACTAGCGCCTTTTGAGGAGAACATGGAGCACAACATGTCCAGATAAAGGAAGGATTGCAGCAACTATATAAGAAGAAATAATTTGAAGAAGGAAGAAAAAGAGAGAACTTTCATGCGATAAAGTCTATCATTACTTAGAAAGTTTTTTTCTTGTAATTTCCTCTTTAATTAACATACTCATAATTGTAATATTCATAGTGTGTGGGTAAGAGAAGAATTAGAGAATATCCTTGTATTCAAGAGAGAGAAAGAAAGAGGGAAGAGAGAAGACTTCGAGTGAAGTCAAAAGTGAGTGTCATCAGTTCAGGGGGAACTGAGTGACTAGGGAACAAGTTCCTAGAGGAACAGAGAAGGTCTAGTATTAGGTTGTACAAAAGAGATTCTTTTGGCCTAGTATATTAAAGAGAGTTTTAGCCAAAATCCCTCGTAGTCAAGGTTTTTCTTCCTATTGGGGCTAGGAAGTTTTCCTTGTAAAAATCTTGTGTGCTTGTCTCTTTCTAATTTCAAGTTTGTTTTAATTCCGCATTACAAATCGAAAATTTCTCCTCAACTACAATTCACCCCCCATCTTGTAGTTGGTCTAATGTTCATACAAGAATAACATTTAAACAACAAGAACGATTATTTTTATAATTCGAAACCCCATGTTTTACATAGTTAGATAAGCTGATTTTTTTTATATTATCTAGGATTTAGTATTGAATTACTTTTATTATTCGATTATGTCCCAATTTCATGAGCGGGACATTTTAAGTTAGACAAACGAAGATTCTCCGTTACAAGGTACGTAAGCGTACTAGTTCAATTAGATACGTTAGTATTATGTTTAAGTTATTAATTCTTTCACTGGAACCTAGAATCATGATAGGGAACAAATTTTATTGTTATGATTGATGAGATTATTTGGTAACATGAAAACAATTGGAAATTTGAATGTATTTCCATGTTGTATGGCTTGTGAATTGGAATCAATTGTTATTTGAATGCGAAAATCTATCGTATTACAAGCATGAAATGATAATTGGATTGGAATTCTATGACTAATGGTTGTAGTCGGATTTTATAAGAGGTTGCCTAAACTAAAGGATTTTATATGATTTTATGAAATTATCATATGCTTAATGTTGTATGAATGAGTATCACTAAAAAGGATAGTTGGCGATAAACTTGTAGTCGGACTCCCTACAAGTAATGAAAATTGGGGGGAGTGTGGGACATGTTCTACACTCCTACACAGCCTATTGTGACGATAGTAGAGTCCTTATAAATTTTGATAACTCAAGTAGGCGGAAGCTTCCATACGATCTTGGGGGTATGCATACTAAAGTGATGGGTGTGGAACGGAACGAAACCGTATTTACTTTCCATCTAATAGACCAAGTTGTCTATTAAGGATTATGTAGCCCGTATAATTCTAGAAAGATGACGGTGCCCGTTCGATGACAATTAAAATGTAAAAACGGAAACAAATGTTTTTGTAGTATCATGTTTAGGAATTGTTATTATTATTCTGATTATGCTTAGTGTACTATGTAACTGTAAGTACGTACTCATAGACTATATGATTGTTTGTTATTTGTGTTTGCTTGTTGACCCCGTGATGAACCATTGATATTTCAAAGGGGGAAGCAGATTAGGTATGCTAATGATGTTGCATGAGTTCGGGCATGAAGGGGATACTCTTTGGTTTATGAACTTTTAAAATGTTTTGGTTAAATTCTCTAGAGTTTATTTATAATCTACTTAGTTAATGATTTGAATGAAAAGGGTCAATGGTGATTACCGAGTTAGTGAGATTAAGTTAACATTTTATTTCCGCTGCAATTTAGTTTTCATAATAAATAGTAAGTTAATGTTTTATTTTCAAATAAGTCTTCACCGCGGCGATAACACTCCCAAAGTCGATGCAACTGGTTATCAGAGCCAAAAGTTCCTAAACATTTAATTGCCATCTAGATACCTATTTGTTAGAACTCTAGATGGTCATTTAATTGTTGCAAAATGTTACAAAATGTTTCAAGTAAAACCTTATTTTAAATATTTTAGGAAATAACCATTTAATTGTTGTAAATATTTTGAACTGGCTTAGGGAGTTCTAAAATTTAAAATAATTGTTTTATCTCTTTTATATACATATATATAATGTATATTTAAAAACCTTTACTTCTCTAAAACGTACAATATTTTCTTTCTTTTAATTCGCAAATGGTTTACAACATAGGTTCTAAGTAATACTTGATGAAACACCGAATAGCGGAAGATTAGGACATTTGGGCCTATAAGATGAAAGCTGCTATGGAATATAGGACCTTACAGGGACATACGAGACTAAGGACTGAATTGGAGAAAATAAATTTTATGCTTCGATATATCCCTAAGGAAGAACCCTACCTTTTCGTACACCGTACATATATATGGGGATATATGGTCGAAAATGGAGGTTTTAATGCAACCAAACACACTTACCGGAACCAATACCTTCCCTACCGTAGGGCATTTTGTCACCGACCATAGATATTGCGAAAATGAATGGAGAATTCGTGAGAAAAGAAGTTGGGATCCCTCTACCTCATCACCTCCACTTAAAGGAACCTATCATGTTGGAGAAAGCTCGGGAACTAAGGTTGTAGATGTGAATTCTGAGAACAACCAAATAGGGTCAAGATATCTGATTTTTGAGGATGAGTTCATACCTGAGGACAACCAAATAAGGTCAAACCTTAGAATTGTAACCTACATTTCCGATGATGAGGGGATTAATAGGACATTCATCGTTGTGGTTGGGGAAGATCATGTTGCACCCATACTCAACGTAGAAAATGAGGAAGAGAAAGATTCTAATGAAAATGAGCGTGTTGAGGAGGATCCGATTGAGGAAAATGACCACGAAGAAGAAGAAGAGCCCATATAAGAAGAAGAAGAAGAAGAAGAACCCACAAAAGAAGAGGAACCATGGAGGAAGATGACCCTATAGAGGATGAGGAACCTTTGAGGACGGGGCCGACATGGAAGAAGGAATAGAAAATCCTATTGTCGTGGAGCAACACTTTGACTCAAATGATGAAGCTCACTATAATAGTCCTTAGTTTCTTTTGAAAGTATAATTAAGACTAGAATATTATTTTAGTTGTTTATTTCAGTTTTAGTGAGGCTTGAATGCCAAGTAGTAGAATTAGCATTTGTGATTCCTTTATTTTATTCATATTATGTTTTTTGTGAAATAATTTTTTTTTCAATAATAATGCAATATTTTAATCATTTATTATTTGATGTAATATATTATTTTGAGATGTTTATATTGCAAGTCAATAGAGACTTAATGATTGATCGTAATAAGGACGTATTGTATAAAAATGCAAGTGTGTAATAGAATAAACGACTATGTGCATATACAGAAACATCCGTCATGTCATTTTTCAGCGCAGAATGGTTCGTCAAGGTGGCACGCCTCGAACCTCTCCCGAATGTCGAACAATCAATTCGTGACTTAGTGCATCACAAACTAACCTAGCCCAAGGGCATAACCGGGATGGGGATTTATCTCAAAAGGTTGCCCGTAGGAACCCACCAAGATCGAATGGGAAAGGGGGCTAGAAGAGTTGGAAAATTGGATCGGGGAGTTTGATAAGCTTTTATTTACCCTCAACTATCCAGATGAGAAGATCGGTGCCCTTAGCAAGCTATTACCTCCTGGGGGATGCCCACTTTTGGTGGACCCAAGCTAAAGATAACCTCCTAAAACAACCTAACTTTGGGTGGGAAACCTTTAAGAAAGCCCTAAGGGATAAGTATTACCCACCTTACCTCAAAAAGCGTAAAACCTAGGAGTTTATGATGTTGGAGCAAGGGAACCCGTATGTTGAAGAATATTACCGCAAATTCATTGAACCGATGAGGTTTGCTCCCGAGATTGCCCCTACCGAGGAAACTAAGGCCTCACGCTTTGAATTAGGGCTCACCCTTGACCCGCAAGGGAGATTGGGGGAGATACTTTCACCGTGTTGGATCACGTATTTGGCAAAGCCGCCCATTTATATGCAATAAGGAAAAGAGAGGAAGGAGGTGTGGTATCCGATTTTTTACCGTCTTAATTAACGGTCCGAATCCCACGAAAGTCTCTCATTGGACTATGAGTTTTAGAAAACTTGCAAGTTGCCACCCTATTAGAAAACTCGGGATAGATTTATTCAATAAATCATTTTAAAATCAAGTTCGAGAAATATCATTTAAAACGATAATGACTTCATATGGATAAGGCTTTTTTGAAAATTGGTGTTTCATACCATGAGATAGGGTTTGGGGGTTTAGGTTAAGAGGTGCGAACGTCCTGGAACTCGTCTCCTCTTCCATTCTAAAGAACAAGTTCTTACTAAATGTGTTATTTTCCATTTTAAAGTAATCATGGCTATTCAAAAGAAAGAAAAAAACACATATTTTGCACATATGCACATTAACCATTTTTATTTAGGACCAATATATCATTTGTACATGGTAGGCTTGAGCACCGAAGTTGCACTATGTACCAATCATCATGGGATTGAAATCCACTCATGGATTAAAACCGTCGTAGTTCGAGCTTATGTCTCACCCTAAATGGCCAATTCCATCGGGGAAGAGAAGGGAGGCAAATAGATTATGAATAATTCACCTTTTAGAATTAGACAAATCTATTAGGAATAAGATAATCACTCCAATTAGTGATTAAGATGGGATTAAGATAATCACTTTAATTAGTGATTAAATATGAGGGAGGATTAAGATATCACCTTAATTAGTGACTAAACTTAAGAGGAAAGATAATCACCTTGATTAGTGATTAACAATGAAGGTTAGGAAGTAATCACCTTAATTGATGATTATTCAAGGTTTAAGATAATCACTCTAATTAGTGATTATATGAGAAGAATAATCGTCCTAATTAACAATTATTAAGGTTTAAGATAATCACTCTAATTAGTGATTAAATGAGAAGAATAATCGTCCTAATTAACGATTTTTAGGGTTTAAGATAATTAATTAGTGATTAAATAATGATTGGAGATAATCACCCTAATTAGTGCTTAAACGAAGTTTGAGTTAACCGCTCTAATTAGCGATTAATCGAGGATTGAAATAACCACCTTAATAGTGATCACGTGTATGATTTTCGAGAGGTCTTAGAAGGTTTGCTTCCTAATTGAAGGTGTAACACCCCCGTCCTTCTTCTACTAAGATACCAAACAATATCTAATCAAGAAATACTAAAGAGACGTTAGCGGAAATAACGTCGGGACGGTTGTGCCACTCTAAAACAATAATTAAAGATAATTCTTCAAACCAAGTTTCATAGCTTCAAAAGAAAATTAATATCCAAGAAAACATAATAGTTCTAAAATAAAAGAAATATCCCAATTACTTCATATCATCAATCCAAAAACTATGAGACATGCAAGTCTCCCGATAAAACCGCTAAAACTAAGTATCCTTGAAAGTTATCCAAAAGTAAGTCTTTCTATGGTCTACATAGAATTCATCCACCAAAAACAAAACCAGGAGCTTCTTCTCACTACTAACCCTCACTCGCTAGCCCAAGCAATCCAAAGTCTAGCAGTCATTTCCATCTGCAAGATATATATTAAATAATTCCACAATCGGGGGAGTAACTAGCAGTTCTCCCATAACAATAGCAATCAAAGCACGATTCAGAAATAGATTATTAAGAAAGGAAAATCATGCAATCATTAAATCAATAGCATGCACCTAAAAACCATAAAGCTCATAGGTAAAACAAGTGATCATCAACAATAAGTAAACAAGATATAGTGAGTGAAACAATTCTAGAATATATAAATAATAATAAATCAAAACTACAACAAGTTATTGAGTCGAAACCGAACGCCGTGAATCGCAATTCACTTCCTAAGGTTTGTCGATCGCAATCTCCAGGTCGGCCTATGGGCTTACGTTCCCCACCGGATTGTGTCTAAGAATGGCCAAACTCCCGATGCAGGTAGAACACGTAGAACTCCCCGACCTCTCGGACGACAACAATTAACCCGTGTGTACCCCTAAGTTCGCAAACCAGGTGGTTGGCATGTTCTTCACCGGGGACTACATCTATCCCACCGGATATTCTTATCTCAAAATAATATCATGCATATCATCCAAGTATCATTCATTTAAAATATTCATCAAAAATGAATGCCACCCGACCTTATACCCATAATTCATCGAAACAAATCTTCATAATTCCCCAAATGTCTCCTACAATAAACACTTGAACATCTCTAAACATCAACAAAGATATTAAAATAATTTTTACCGCACCAACAATTCAATCAAACATACATCACCAATTAACTCCAAAACTTATTCATTAAAAGAGTAGTAACAATTAATCATTTTCTTTCATAAATCACACATAAACATATGGATGCTCAATAATAATTACTGCAACCTACTGAACATCAGCAACCCAGAACATAATAAATTATAAATTATTTCTGATTAACAAGTTCTCAAATAATTTAAAAGTGTATCCTCAATTTCACAACAAAAACCCAATAATAATTATTAAACTATTAAGTTCGAGTAGTAAAATCACATAAAAATTATCATATGACTCTAATGGCTCTACTGACATGGTACAATTTTTATTTATAATTTTCGGACTCCAAAAGTATTTTTAACAGTTAATATACAGATTACTCAATAAAGCCAAAATAATAACTAAAAATATAAATTAACGCCCAAAAATTACCAGAAAATTACATAACATGCCTAACCTCACGGAAACACATAATATACAAAGAAATAAATTTTTCCGCCTTTAGAAATAATTTCCATGATTTATATACTGACAGAAACGAAATTACAAAAACAGATATATCAATTAAATAAACCAGTACACAGTAGACAAAAATTATTCTAAGGCATGGAATAAATACTACGCATATAACATGATCTAAGAAAAATTATTTCAGCAATTTTAACATCCTTTTAATAATTATTATGCAATTTAGCCAAAAACGCACAAAACACCAATTAAATCAAATAAATACCAAAAATCATACGAAAATTATTGTTCTCTTTACAGTACTCACACAGCATGCATCAAGTATATTCATGTCAAATTTCGTCAATAAATTCATTCAAAAAGTATTTTAAATAATTCCTAGCGTAATAATCTAATACCGAATAATACCCTAATCACTATGGTTCTAAGATAACTACTAGTTACCTGGATCGTCAGAGGCAAGCTGATTACTTCTGGAAAATCCCAATATAGGTGTTGTTTTATCCACTTGTCCAACAGGCTTAGCTTCCTTGTCGAGCAAGTAAATTAGTATCTTGAGTGTTCTTCAGCTGGAGACTTGTGCAACGATGTCTGAATCCGCTTAGTCCTTGGCCTTGGCTTCACCCCCGAACCTGCAAAAAGGGACCCACCCTGGAGGTTTGGGTGGTGGTTCTCCCTCCGATGCTTAAGTTAGGTATCGGAGTAGTGAGAGAAAGTAGAGATAGAGAGAAAAAGTGAGAGAGTATTTTATCGTAGTAACTTTGCACCGTTTGCATTGAATGCCTTTTCTCCCCGATTTCCGGAGTATTTATAGTGATAGCAAGTTGACAAACTAACCATAAAAACCGACCTACAATAGTGGCCTCCGATTGGTTGAGGAATCGAATCATGACACGTGGCGTACCAAGACCGGTGGATGTCTATTAACCACTCTCCTTCGCCCATCTTGACCGCCGGGCTCGACCTGTTGGGCCGTAACTTAAACCTTTTAACTCAACTGAGTGTAGCCCGAGATTCAAGGCTTTTCTACTTTTTAACTAGGGTGACACGTGTACGGCTCTAATGAGCCCAAGTGTCTTCAAGGGAACCGTAGATGTTAGACTACAACATTTGCCCATAAAAGGGCTTTTTACCGTCGACCCATCCGACTCGTTAAGGCCCTTTTACCCTCAAGGTAGTTCAATTTGAAATGAAGTGACGCGCCTTCTTCCGGGGTTCTACCGGTCATATTCGACCGTTGTATTCTCTTTTCGGTCATTCTTGACCGGGCTCCGGAGTTTCTTATTCCTCTATAAATAACCTTGGTGTGAAGACATTTAATCATTTAACACTTGGAACGAATTTTTCTAGAGAGAGAAGCTCGCGAATTTCCTAGAGAGAGAGAGAGAGTGATCGTCCGGCCTTCAAGATTCTTCACCGAATCGCCCAGACGTTCTTAGCGGTATCGTTTCCTTGATCTTTTCATTCTTCCTTATTCTTTATTTTTTTCTTAGAAAATCAATAAAATGGAATCATCTTCGTCAAATAATCCTAGCCGACCAAGAGCTTGTCTTGACCCTAGAACCGATACTTCTTCTTCGGACATTCTAGAGTTGGGCCTCTTCCCGGCCGAGTACATATATTTTCATAGTTTTGGCCGAGAAAGTCGACGACCCGCCTTTACCTGCGGGGTAATCCGGCGCACGTCAGCAAACGGCCCGTCTAAGACGAAAAGCAATAATCCCATCAAATAGCTCTGATATGGAGGAATCCACCGGACGGGTGCCGATGAGGCAAGAGAGGTCCAAAGTGCTTAGCCTTTGGACATGCCTCCTTTGACAATGATGCGTAAGACTACGAAATAAAACCCGAGACCAAGATTTCAGCGGGGACGCCGATTTGGCGGAGATCGGCGAAGGTAATAATGGTAGCGATTCCCGAGGATGTCGAAGAATCGACGAGGCCTCTACTACCTCGTCGGAGATTAGAAGACGATTAGGTCCCCTTTCCGATCCCGGGGCTTCATTTTGGTCAACCTTAAGTGGTTAGGAGAAACTAGGACCGCACCCTAATTACTTATCGTCTTTCATGCCCATGTCGGGCTTTTCCTTTGTCATTCCTAATAAAGACGCGACGATCCCGAGCGCTCCCAGAAGCATTTCGCCGTCTATAAACCGGCCTTAGTTGCGGGATTGAGGTTTCCCCTCCATGACTTCATAGAAGAAGTGCTGCAAAGACTACCATATCGCCATAATCAGTTGGCTCCCAACGCTTGGCACAACGTCCCGACGTTTATTGCCGCCTGCAGCTACGCGGCCTAGCCCTTTCTCTTCGGGCCTTTACCCACATCCATTATGCGGCCAAGGTACACGGGGGCCGTGGACGGGGCATGGCTCGGCATCCGCAACCGCCCCGGCTTCCCCGACGCTTGGGGGAAGCCTTCGAAGATCCATGAATGGAAAGCCGATTTCATATTTTTAAAGGCGGCCAATGATTGGGCTACCGAGAGCTATAGATTCTATAATCGATCCGTCACAAATACGGGACGGAGCGCACCCGGGCTGGACTCCGGGAGGACAATTTCGTTGAAGAAGTTGTGGAGTACTTCGTAACAAAAGAGTACCCGTGCCCCGGCTAACGATCTTTTAAAGGGCCATCCAACCGGATACCCTTTAAGGAAATGTTTTACCAAGATGACTTCTTGGTTGCTGCCGGCCATGCGGTTGGCCGATGATAAAGGTATATATTTGAAATCATCCATGTAAAACTCTTTGTCTTTAATTCATTTGACGAACTTGTTTTTATTCTTTGCTGACTCGCCCGACAACGCCTCAAAGCATCTTGGACGGGGGAAATCAAAGATGTCCAAATTTACGCACAACCCGTGGAAGGAGTATGCAAAGAGTAGTGCCGAGAAGAGGGTCGAAACATTGGTACTACAATTTTTTTTTTTTTTTTTTTTTTTTTTTGCCGAGTCTCATTTCAGCCCCGTCAGAATTGGCATCCAATCTTTGGACGAGGGTCACACAAAGAAGGAGAACGTCCGGACTTGGACGATCACCTTCTTGGGGCCATACTGCCGCGGAATTGGCATCCAATTTTTGGACGAGGGTCACTCAAAGAAGGAGAACGCCCGACATGGACGGTCACCTTCGGGGCCATACTGCCTGGAATTGGCATCCAATTTCTGGACGAGAGTCACCCAAAGAAGGAGAACGCCCGTACATGGACCCGGTCACCTTCGGGGCCATACTCGCCTGGAATTGGCATCCAATTTTTGGACGAGGGTCACCCAAAGAAGGAGAACGTCCGCACATGGACGGTCACCTTCTCGGGCCATACTCGCTTGGAATTGGCATCCAATTTTTGGACGAGGGTCACCCAAAGAAGGAGAACGTCCAGTCATGGACGGTCACCTTCTTGGGGCCATACTCGTCCGGAATTGGCATCCAATTTTTGGACGAGGGTCATCCATAGAAGGACGTCCTTACTTGGACGGTCACCTTCTTGGGGCCGTACTCGTCCGAATTGGCATCCAATTTTGGACGAGGGTCATCCATAGAAGAACGTCCTTACTTGGACCGGTCACCTTCAAATGCCGTACTGCCTGGAATTGGCATCCAATTTTTGGACGAGGGTCATCCATAGAAGGACGTCCATACTGGACGGTCACCTTCTTTGTAAATCATCTTTCTTTTCTTTTTCCGACGAAGATTGCATGAAGTAGGAAAACGTCCATGTTTGGATCGGCTACCTTCTTCGGGCCACCCTCGTCCGAAGTCTTGTAATAGTAGTTATTTTTGTTCCTTGGACGATTGATCCGATGTCTTCACTTTTTGCGAAAAATGCTCCTACAAACAAACTTCCACCTGGGAAGTTGTCCTCGTCCAAAAAGAGGCCAACTACCGCAGCTGACCAGCCTTCAGCAAAGAAGCCTAAGGGCTTTACAAGGAAGAAGGCGGATAAGACGGCTCCTGTTGGCGAGGGTGGGGAGAGAAGCATGCCTCCCCCACAAGCCAAGGCTCTTAAAAGGGAGCCTTCGACTATCGTCCGGCCGAGGAGGGAAAGGGTGCACATGTTGCTGTTCCCCGCACGTTTTGCCTGGCCGACTCTACGCAGGTCGCCCCGAGTCCGCCTTGGCTTTGGTCGCACCGGAATATGGAACCGCGCCGAGAACTATCCAGGGTTCGGCGCTCGGTGGCTAAGCCGGTGCCACGAATGCCTCTAGCCGTTAGGGACGGCATCACTATCGTCTGGGTGAGTCGTATTACCCCAACATAGTTAGGACGATGCGGGTCGGTGGACGGTCCATGAGTCCGTCCAATGGACAAGCCATCGTCTTTCCTATCAAGATAACCGACTCTCCCCCTCTTTCGATAAGGGCAAAGGCCCCCGATATTCCCCCAACTCCTCCCCTCATTGATTCGGACGAGGAGTCTTCTCTCGCTCGCCAAAATGTCAAGGCCGGAGAAAGAGCGGCTTAAGCAGAGCTCTTCATGTGTTACTCGAATCTTACATTAAAGGATTAAGGGGAGCGTCCGCCGGCATGTGGGCTACATGTCTCACCTTTTGCCGAGGTATTGTTTAATGTCGGCTTTGTTTTATACTTGTACAAATTTTGACTCTTTAACTCGTCTAATAACTTGATTTGTTTCCATTGTTCCGGCTTCTCGCAAAGATGCTAACCGAAGAACGGGCGAGGAGCCGAGAAAAGAGAATAAGCACCTCGTCCATCTTGCTACAACGACAGCGACAAGGCCATCCATGACATTGAGATGGCTAATACCCTCCATCGTCGGCCACCGGACACCTTGGAGAAGAGATCCGCACACTGAATCCAAGAACAAGAAGTATCTTGTTACCATCAAGGAGCGGGACCGTCTGAAGATGATCATAGATACTCTCTCTACTGATCTAAAGGGTGAGAGGGATGTGGCTCTTATTGCTGCCGCTGAGCTGAGAAAGGAGAACGTTCTCCTAAGGGTGAAGAATGCCCGTCTAGAAAGGTCGATGGCCAAGGCCTTCGATGATGCCAAGGAGGGGTGGCTCACGTCGTCGAAACCTCTAAGGACCGGGTCGTCAAGGCCTTCGAGATGCCGGCCGAAGCTAAGGAGGTCCCGAGCTTTGTACGTCGTCCTGGAATATCTACAGAGTGTCCATTGGGCTATGGTGTGCGCCGAGGAACCTCCGGAAATTTCTTGATTCCGACGACGATGCCGGCAATTCAAGGATGGGAACCCCGAAGACGAAGCCGAGGATGGAAAGCCTGGAGGACGACCAAGAAACTCGCTACTGGAGATGAAGCCTAGTTTTAGGTTTATTTTTCCCAGCTTTCTTGGCTTGTCCGCCATTATATTCTTAGCCCTTCAAGAGTCTTAAATTGTAAATCCTTGCTTATTGATATATATATGAACAACTTTTTGCCAATCGCCGTCTTTTTTTTTTTTTTTTTTTTTTTTTAACAACTGCAATTTGACTAAGTATAACTTTAACTTCGTCATGATCGTTGAACATCCCGCTCGTATTTTTAATCTTTAAAACTTGTCTCCGAGTACCGTAAGGGACTCATCTCGAGGCGGTTTGCAAAATGCTCATACGAGAAGATTGTCCCTCCTTGCCCTTGGACGACACTGTTATTTTATGAAATATTCAAGTATTTGTTGATAATCGTCCTGATTTTTGGACGATCTACTTGATTAGACGAGTCTTGCCCAAAGGGGGAAGACGGCCAATGCACGTTTGAGTTGTGGACGAACCACTTTCAAGCCGCTTTTGCTCGAGCTACCAACATTCGTCCCGCACTATCAAACCATCACGAGATGCATCTATTGGCTAGGTCCCGGTTTTTGGACGACCCGCTTCTCTTTAGCTCGTCTTATAGGCTTCTATCATCCCCCTTTCTTGGGCTTAGCTCAACCGTACATGGGGGAGAGCCAAAGTCCAAGAAGGAGAGCCGCCATCCTTGGCGAGCCCGCCGAAGCCGATGGACGAGCTTCGAGATACATGTTCAATAAAGATGTTTTAGCCAGCTTCCTCGAGGGAGCAACACTCGTCATTAAGTAGCGATCCCTTACTAGGGTCCTGGACTACTTAGTCATCCATGCTTTTGAAAGTAAGTATCCTTTACTAAGGTCTTATTTCAGGCCGCCTTTCTCTCGGACACTTTGACGTTACTCTTATTAGGAGGTTTTGTCAAATTGACGCCATATATGCGTTATATTTTTGGCCTGTCTCTTTGAGGGAGTGATGTTCGGCGTAAAAGTGAGCAAATTTGACGTTCGCTATTGTATGTATTTTTGTCCAAGTTATTGTCACTTTTTAGACGAGTAAATCGATTTAATGCCCCAAAGTGAAGTAACTTGGTGAAAATAAACAAAGAGATAAGAAAGTAGGAATCGGATTATATGGATTTTGCTTGGCCGAATGCCATGATGCATGTATACAATTCTTTTCTTACTAACATGTGCCGTGGCACTTTGGAGTAACAACTACAAATTACCCTACAGGTATCCGACGAAGATCCGAGTTAGACGTGGTACTTCTTTAAGTTGTCCGAATTCCAAGTACGCCGAATAAGTCGTCCATCTAGATCTTGTAGACGAAAAGTCCCACCGCGTAACTCCCGGACAATCGATACGGTCCTTCCCAATTTGGTGTTAGCTTCCCCTAACTCTTTAGCTCGTCCAACCGCTTCCATCTTTCTAAGAACAAGATCCCCCACTTTGAGTGGTCGTCTAACAACTCTTTTGTTAAACTCCCGAGCCATACGCAGTTTGTACAATTGCATTCTTAGCAAGGCATTGCCCCGACTTCGGCACTCGGTCCAAAGCCGTGCGTAATGCAACCCAGCTGGGCATCTTCGTGTACAACATGACTCGCGGGGTGGGTTCCTCAATCTCAATGGGCAATACGGCTTCGTGCCATGGACTAACATGAAGGGCGCCTCCCGTAGAGTTCTTGGCGTTGTTCGATGGACCATAACACCAACCTGAAACTCTTCAACCCATTGTCCTCGGCGTTCTCTAGCTTCCTTTGATTCCATTTGATAGAATCTTGTTGAAGGACTCCTACTTGCCCATTAAGCTTGTGGGTGGGCAATGGCATAAATGTGTGCTTTTATTTCTCTTTTCCGCCAACCGCTCCTTCCGCTAGGCGTTTCAAATTGTGGGTCATTATCAAAGACGATGGACTGTGGCATGCCAAAATGGGTTATAATGCTTTTCCGCATGAAGCCCTTGACGCCGTTTGTTGTTATTCCTAGCATGGCCTCTGCTCTATCCATTTAGTGAAGTAGTCAACCGCCACTATAACAAACTTCTTTGCCCAAGGGCCACAGGAAAAGGTCCTAGGATATCCATGCCCCATTCGGGCAAAAGGTGTAGGGAACAAGATGGTGGTTAAGTAGTTGGACGGCTTCGATGCACATTTCCATGCTTCGACAACCGTCACACTTCTTTGCATAGACTAAAGCATCCTCCTTTAAGGTAGGCCAGTAGTACTCCGTCCTTAAAGCATTCTCCCGTAAAGCTCTTCCCCCAATGCGTAAGAACAAGCTCCTTCACTGGAGTTCTTTCATAACCTCCAGACCATCTTCTCCGGTGACGCACTTGGCAGAGGCTCTGTTGAATACCTTCTTGTAAAGTGTCTCGTCCCCATAGCTCAAACCACTTGTCTCTAGCCTTCACATACATAGCCTCCTACAGATCCAAGGCAATCGTCCCCGTCTTCTCGTATTCTATGATCGGCTCCATCCGAGATAGTCCCTCGGCCCGAGAAACATAATCTGCTCTTGGTCGATGCTCTTTTTGGGTTTGACTTCCCAAAACCGTCCTGGCATATCACCTTCCTAGGGCCGGCTAATTTCGAGAGAAGATCTCTGCTGATGATTTTCTCGACCTTGGTACTTGGTCGAGGATAAATCTTTTTTAGTTCCCATCCATCTCATCTTTGATCGGTCCGCATGTATTTGCTCATTGATGCGTCTTTGCATTCAAAATCTCCATTAACCCGGGCCGATTACTACAGGGAGTCCGATTCGCCTCGATCTGCAACACTCCAAATCGCCTTGCATATTTTGATTCCAAACTAAGAGTGCCTCATATTCAACTTCGTTATTGGACGCTCCGAACCGGAATCTTAATGCATATTCAAACTTGTCTTCTCGGGAGATTGGACAAATGATTCTGCTCACATCCATTGACCGTGGACGATCCATCAACCATGAGCGCCCAATGCTTCCTTCCTCACCGGATCGATATGGCTCTATGGTTGGCCGAGTAAGCTCAACTATCAAAATCCGCCAAGGCTTGCCCTTAATGGCTTTCCTTGGTTCAAATGATATATCAAACATGTTAAGCTCAACCGCCCATTTTAGCATCCGCCCGGCGGCTTCCATCTTCTCGTAGAACTTGCTTCAAAGGTCGATCAATGTAGACGATTATACCGTGTGCCAAGAAATAAGGCCTCAACTTTCGGCCATGACTAGGGCCAATCCAAACTTCTCGACTGGAGTATACCTATTTTCCGCATCTTTGAGCACATGACTCCCAAAGTATGGGAACTTGGACGGTCTCTCTTTCGGCCTGAAAGACCGCACTCCGCACTGAGAGTACATCGCCAAGTATACAAAATAGTTTTTCCCCTTCACTGGATCGACCAACCTAGGAAGCCGCTGGGAAGTGATCTTTGACGCGCCGGGGCGGCTTGCTCCGCCTCTCCGTCGTCCATTCAAACTTGGCCTTTTTCTTGATCGTGGCAAAGAAGTGATGGCACTTGTCACCTCGACTTAGACAAGAAACGTCGGGCGACCAAGCAACCCGTCAATCCTCGCACTTCCTTTGTCTTTCAAGGAGACTTCATATCTAGAATAACTTAATCTTTTCGGATTAGCCTCTATACCCTCCTCGGGTCCACCAAGAAACCTACAAACTTCCCCTGACAAGACCCCAAAGACACATTTGGTGGGGTTCAGCTTAACTTGTATTTCCGAGAGTTTCAAAAGTTTCTCCCAAATCACCAATACGGGCTTTCTTTCGATTCGCTCGACTATCATATTGTCAATATATGCCTACATGTTTCGCCCCAACCTGCGTCAAAAACATTATCATCAATCTTTGAAAAGTGGCCGGAGTATTGCGCTGTCCGAATGGCATCCTCACCCACCCATACAAATCCTTTTCAAGAATGAAGGACGTTATTCCCGATCCTCTGCTACATTGGGATTTGATGAAAACTTCGAATAAGCGTCCAAGAAGCTCACAAAGCATGTCCAGCTTATGGAGTCGTTAGGCAAAGGGAAATTGTCCTTAGGATAAGCCTTGTTGAGGTCGGTGTTGTCCACACACATTCTCCAAGTGCTATTGGGCTTCGCACCATAACCACATTTCCTATCCAACTGGATAATAGGTTTCTTTGATGAACTTGGATTCCAACAACTTCCGAACTTCTTGGTTGACCACCGGGTTTCGAGCTCGGTCCCAAATGCCTTCTTCGATCCGACAGGTTTCTAAATTTGGATCAACATTCAAATCAATGGACGGCTACTTCGGATCAATTCCTGGCATCTCTTCAACGCACAGTAAAACACATCTTGAAACTCTTTCAAAGAAGTTTGACAAGATGACCCTTCGGGTCGAGCGAAGATCCAATTTGAGAGTCCTCTCCGGGACGAGCTTCATCCGAACAGACCTCTTCAGAGCTTCCAACGGCTCGGGCGTTCGACTGCTAGTCCGCATGGCCACGACCTCTTCGGACGAGGAGGGTTTTTCCTTGATGATTTCATATTTTCTTTTCTTCTCTGGGGAGATGTTTAGGCGCCCTTCGAGGGGGCAAGAGGCGTCCGAGGGCTCTCAATGGTCACCTTTAACGAGGCGACTGGATCTTTGGTAAATCCAGTATGTTTTCCTTTCACAACAACCTTCGTCTGATCCTTCTCTAGTTGTACGTTTTCCCTTTCGCCAACAACCTTCGTCCTGTTCGCCGCTTATTTTCCATGCCGACGGCTTGAGGATAGTCAAATAACAACTCCCCCAACCACCTGGCCGGTCTCCATACAAAAAGCAAATCCGCCATCATCACACTCATACTTCATTAACATCGTGTGAGTTACTGTGACGGTTTGACATTAATCTCAGAGTTGGTCGTCCAAGAATGACATGTGTAGGCATCGAGTCTCGGACCATCAAGGACTTGAGCAAACGGGTTCCTAGCGCATCCTTTTCTCCCGTTTCGAACGGTTAAAGTGCCTTCCATTGGATGGATGACTCTCCCTCAAAAACCCCATGATGGGATGAGTGAACGGGAACTGAAGTTCTTCTCCTCAAACCTTTAGTGCGATGGCATCAAGATAGCTCATGATGTCAGTCGAACTTCGGTGTCGATCGGGATCCCTTCTTACTCTCAAGTTTGATATTTTCATTTCTACACCTAGGGATCATCGCTGCGGGAGTCCTCATTTCGCGCCATCTTGCTCACTAACCCCACCACCCTTGGGAAGGGCTCAACCTTGTCCGACCCCTTTAACAAAACTTGGTCGAGCTCCCTAAGGGGTTTTTGTGCCCTCTATTTGTTGGTCCCAAACAAAGAAACTCCACCTGGGAGATTACGAGAACAACATCTTCATGAAGCTAGCCTCTCCTTCTTCTTGCTATGCCAATCATCTTTCCTCAAACTTCTTCCCTTGAGGCATATAGAGGAGGTTCATCTTTCCTTTTTGCTAACTCTTCCAAAGCTCTCTTGAGTGCTTACATTCATTGGTCCTTGACCACAATCTTTGTGGAAGTGTGATATACTTGTACTATTCCCCATAAGGGGTTTCATGTTGGGGGCATGAGGCTTCGTCACGATCCTTAATACCAGCAGGGGATGGAGTATTGGTCTTTGTTAAACTCAACGATTGGATGGGGATGAGCAGAGAAACCTCCTTTCTCTTACTTTCTTTCTAGACGAAGTGGTGTTGGAAGTTATGTTAGTCTCGGCCTTCTTAGGGTTCTTTCTTCTTTGCATTTGAGCAACCTCTTGAGCTTCTTGGCTTCAGGATGCTTTGCCTCATTGCAATAGCCCGGTGGCATGAATAAATGCTTAGCTTCTCTTAAAGCCTCGTGAGAGTGGAGTTTCTTCTTAACGAATCAGGCTTTGAAACTTCCCGGCCTTAGACCACCCAGCCAGAGCGTCGAGCTACTCCGGCGTAAGATCTTGGATTTGAAGTGCTTCTAGGTTAAATCTCTTAACGAAACTTCTAAGAGCCTCCTTAGGTTCTTTGACTGACCTTGCTTAGGTGCATGCTTGTCTTTTGCTCTTTAACTTGTTGTGATAAAGTGACTAGTGAATAGAGAGCGAGTTTAGTAAAATTGTTGACGGAATTGGGGGGAAGATTATTGAACC